>JADMLD010000989.1:3000000-3231996 GCA_017589585.1 Phylloscopus whistleri | reverse complement strand
TTTGGGATTTTTGTCTTAAGTCTTGAGTGTCCTGCACCTTCTTCTTCCATTTCTTGGTTTGGAAAGACAGGTATCCGCCAGGGAAAGCTGGAGTTTCCCTTGGAATGGAGAATGTAAACCTCTCATCCCCTCCAAATTATAATTTTGCAATTAAGGGCTTTCAGGCAAAGATTTGGGAATAGGAGTAACAGTTCTTTACTAGGAATATTAACAATACAAATGTAGTAGTAAAAAAAACCTCAAACAAACGAACCTAGAATCCTAGAAACCCTGACAGAGTCAGAGATATGACCTGACACCGTGTTAGTCAGGGTGTTGAAAACAGTTCATAGGAAGTCGTCCTGGAGTGGCAGACGTGGTTCTGTTGGAGCAGAGATGATCCTGAGAGAAAAGGGCCTGGTGATGGCGAGAAGGATCTGGTCTTCCTCCGGGAATCCAGTGGAACCAGATACCTTGTGTTCCTACGTCTCAGTTTTTATCTAGGTAGGAATGGTTGGCTCCCCCTCACTGGGTGGAGCATCTCACAATGGGATGATATAATGTGTCCTGTCATTGGTGAGCCTTAATGGCCCATTAGCAGAAAATATTCCCCTGGAGGGAGGATGGGTGGTGAAAGAGATAAGAAACACTGCCCCACCTGGTTTTAACAGTTGGCCCATTATCAGAAGGCATCAGTCCCCCTCCCCCTAGAGTTACAAGAGATAAAGAAGAACATCTCCCCAGCTGTTTTCAACAGATGAAATAGAATACACATTTTTGGTTCCATAACCCAAGACAGGTGCTATCATATTCTGCATGTTTTTTCAAAAAAAATTAAAGTATTGAATATTGTAGGGGGAAGATATTTCAAAAGGGGAGAATCCTAACCATGAAGAGCATTAACAACATTACTACTGTAGTATTTAATACGGCTTTGTTGATCAATGAAAGGGCAAAGTTTCCAATTTGTTTTCTTTTTTTTACCAGAGCTTGTTGCCTCTTATTTCTATGGAGGTTCAAATAGAGGATCCTTCTTACTGTAATCCTGCTAAGTGAATTTACATGTGTCACTTTCAAACAGTTTTGAACAAAATTATTTGTGATATTATTAAGATAAGATATTTGTGATAATATTTGTGATATTATTAATATATTAACATCGAAATCATAAAAACTTTTTTTTTCCTTCTAACTCTTTCACCATCCAGGTCTAGTAATATTTGCAGTTTGAATATGTATCACGTCTCTTGACTAGTTAGAAAGTGGACCACTGTGCCAAATTGCGCTGGAGTTTTATTGGCAAAAATGAAACAGCTAGTTTCAGGTAGAACTGATTAAGTGTTTTCATAGAAGACTGGTAGCTCAGATGTGCATTTTCTAAACCCTAATAACTCTTAAAAGCATAGAGAGGATTTGGAGAGGTTTGATTGTAAGAAGCTAGTGTATTGCTGATTCCTAGGGCTGTTTTCCTTTCAAATGGGGTATTATACCTGGATGGCATTTTTGTCCATAGGGAACACAGGCACTTACGTGCATATATAGAATAATAGTAGTTTGCCTGTCAGAATTATTAAGAATTCAGGCATTAATAAAATATTATTTACATTAGAAAATGTTTTCCTTGTTAGACTGAGTTCCGGAGGACAATATTTTTTATACAAGTTGACATTAATGACAGAGCTACAGCCCCTTGTTTCCATCAAGAATAAAAATACAGTACTATTAAAAACAGATAATGACATAACAAGGCATAATATGATGAGCAAAACATGAAGGCAAAACCAAGTAGTTTTTCCTATGGGGAAGATATTATTGATAATGAATTGAAAATTCTAATAAAGAATAATTTCTGAAGGATGAGATTTATTTGTTTTAAAAGACATGTGTATGTAGCACATTTTTGCACTTGGGATGGCCTATTAAACATGTACAGTCCAGATTCGACCAGTGTCTGGTGTTACCCTCAGAGCGGCGGCTGATAAAAGTATCTATTGTCAAGCTGGCCATCTCTACTGTGGTGCTGTTGAAGAAGTAGGTTTCACTCAGTGTCCTCTGATGTAGAGAAATAAAAGTATAAGAAATATAAGAAATGTCAGAAAGTATAAGAAATGTCAGAAATCAGTATTTTGGTGTTGGAAGATTCACCATTGTAATCCTAAACTGGCTGCTAATTGAAATCTAGTTGTTGAAGGTCTTGGCAGTTTTATGGATAGGAGCTTTGAAATGTGAGCAGCGTAAAGATGGAGTGAATGAATCTACTTCTTTAAACTACTTTAAATAAAGTTTATGATATGCAATCAAATCTACACTTCACTAGTATTGAAATAGAGCATCTTTGTATGTAAATGCATTGAGGAACTTGCACAGTATCAATTCATTTTCATATTTAGCTTTCCCTATTGTACTGTCACAATGAGGATATAGCATACAATATACTGCTTACAGTAAGTTACAGTGCACTTCATGATACACAGTTTCTATTTGTGTGAGTATTCTCTATCTCCATCTATCTTTTTGGTTTGCATATCTTTTTATGATCCTGACAAGAATCAGACACGCAACATTGATTATCTCTGGTGGACTTGTGAGACTTTGCCAGATGTTGATAATTGCAAATAAAGAAGGTTCCCGAGTTGGTGTCCAAAGAGAATACAATGCTTTCAGTAATCAGAAAATGTGTATATTATTGCATATAGCTCTGACTTATGCCAGTCTGTATCAGTGTTAATAACTGAAAGTTTACATGGAAAATGACACTGTAGGTGTTGGTGTTAGCTGAACTTGAACACTGATCACCCAATGTAATATTTAACTATGCCAGGAATATGACTACTTACGTTGTTTTCAGCCAGGAAAGGAAATTCATTCATTTATAATATTTCTGCATCTCTCTGATTCCATTAGTGGAGATCTTTTCACTGATTTCAGTAGCCCACCAGGTTTGGATCATTGTCTGTAGCAGAGTGGTTGACAAGCTAAAATAATTAGAAAAAGTACTTGCTGCAGTTTTTCATTGCAAGAGCTTATAGAAAAAAAGAACTATGAAGAAAATAATGGTTCTATGTGGGATGTGTGGAGAAATAGGGTTTCTAGGCTCCATGGGGTGATGTCCTCTGTCTTGTGTTAGGTTAGAGAGTGGGATGAGCATCATGGCTGTTCAGAAAATGTTCCTAGAAATGTGTTGGCACAACAGTGCATGAGCCCTGAGCAGAATAGTCAACAGTCCCTTTGCTTCTTCAAAAGCTGTTTGTTGGAAGCACCAAAAAATAGTCTCTAAAAAGAAAACCTCTCCTCACAAGAACTTTCACCATATGACCTGCTCGGCCTTTTTCATTTGTCACGTTTCTGAAACGTGGCTTGTCCAGAAATGGAGTAAGATGTCCACTTTCCACTTCAAGGATGGAATTCTACAAAATTCCATTAAATACATTAATGACAGTCGTGGTGGTATTCTGTTAGAAACAAACAGTGAAAGTGCCCCTTAAGTTACATCCTCAGAGTTCTAGATATGTTTTGGGGATTGTTCTTCAAAGTCCATTTCAGTAATTCAGTAGCATCTCTTGAAAGTTTATATTTAAAGATGAATTCTCACAAGTTCATTGTGTTTGGCAAACTATTCTGAAAAGAAAGCTGTTACAGAAATTGGAGGTGAACCTCCACATTGCCTGGAATAGTCTTTCTCCCCAGGGGGTGTTGGGTTTTCCAAGGAAGGCATATGTATCACCAGCAGACTTTCCTCAGCCCTCCCCCTGTACTTCAGCCTTCCCCATGGGTGTGTGATGGAGAGGATATTGCTTCATATCCTCAGATGGCTTTAATACACAGATAGCAACAAAGTAGAGGAAGGCTTAGGACATAACATTGTTGAAGAACCCTACAGTTATACAGAGGATGGCAAAGGGGACCTGGGGAGAAGGAAATGGGAGTAGTTTGCTTACTTTGGCACAGAGTTCCCAGGAGGATATCTCCTTACACAGCAGTGTTTTAATAGAACAGAGATTTTTCTTTGGATCCATGAGGAATTAGCTAACAGTTCAATTCTGCTAGGAAGTAGTCTAGGCTTTCAAATATAGATTTTGTTTTGGTAATAGTTCTATCATTCCTAAACAAGCATTCTGATTGCTTAGTAGCTACTAGAGATTTAGGGAGATCCCTTGTTAATATTTTTTCCCTTACATGTTGGTTTGGTTTTCTGGTTTTTTTTTTTTGTTTTTTGTTTTTTTTTTTTTGGTTTGTGGTTTTTTGGTTTGGTTTGGTTTTGGTTTTGTTTTGGTTTGGTTTAGTTTTTTGTTTTTTGGGTTTTTTTCTTAGTCCCTGCACTTGACAAACAAGGTTAAGGGATTCACTGATGCGGAAAATACTGAAATCACTGTAGGCTTTTTATTCTTTCTCACTGTCTTAGACTATATATGAGAGACTTGTCCTCATATTCCCTTAGTTTTAGACAAGCTTTTGAGGTCTTTGTTTTTTGTAGGTAAGGTCTGCCTTCCTGCAGACAAAACAGAAGTTAGTGTGTTAATTGCTCTGTGTCCGAGACCTTGTCACTCACAAGCTTTTCCCGCTCCCTTTTCTTCTAAACAACATAATCTCCCATTTTTCATTTGGAGAATGACAGATTCAAGAGTGTTATTGGAAATGCAATGGAGCAAGAATTCTCACCAGAATTTCACTGCTAGTATTGTTGAACTAAATCTGTTTGGTGTGAATATTAGTAAATTTTCAGCAAATGAAACTTTTAGGTGCTGTGAATTCAGGGTATCCTGCTTTGTTGTGGGCAGTAGTGAACACCTTTTTCTGTAGCTCCTACAGCTGCCTATTCAATTTAGACCTTTGTGTTAATTGTACTTTGTTTCTCAGCTATGTGTAAATATGTAAGTATGTGTGTACTTCTATCTTTTTATAGGTAAATCATAGTACAGCATCAGAATTTGGGTTTTGAGTTGCTTTCTCCTGTATTGTATCAATAAAATTCTATAAATATGTGAAATACATGTGAGTCAGTGCGACACTACAGCATTTGGGGCAAGAAAAGTGTGTGGGTTCAGTTTCTTTTTAAAGACAATTCCTCACTTTAAGAGATCTCTGGGTATGAGTGTTTTGAAGTCAAAACAGATGGGACACAGATTTGATACACTTGTGCTTAGCTGTTGCTGAAGAATTGAAATGCTTTTCAAAGCAAGTTCCTCATCCTACATAGAGCAAGACTTGTATTTTCTGAGGATCTTAGCTTAGTTATGACAATAACTGAGGTGGTTTTTGTTTGCAAATCAATATTTTACACTTGGATACTTCCACCATGGTGGAAATAATACAAAGGTAATAACAGTAGTACATAGTCTAGTAGTCCAACAAATAAAACCATGGGTTGATTGATCATATTGCTGTACATTGGAGCTTTAAATGCTTTTTTAGGTGAATGGCATGTAGATGAAATGTGAATAAATGAAAAATAGACACTTTTAGGGGACAGGTTTTTTATTACAATGCAACTGTGTACATACAATTTGCCTTAGTATGGAGAGCAGCTACATAATCATTATGCAGATCTAGGTTGATATTCATGTAGCAGAAAAGACCCTTAGGTGTTTTTCTTCCTTTGGTATGTATGTGTGTGTGTATGCATTTCCCTGACGGAAACTGCGAGTTCTTTTAGAAATGGATGGTTAGAAAGTAAATTAATCCAAACCAGGCAAATGTATCTGAGAATGGTTTATTGGTAAAAAAAAAAAAAAAAAAAAAAAAAAAAAAAAAAAAAAAAGGCATTACCCAACGGAAGAGGGCTAGAAAAGACAGAATAGAAGGAAGGAAAATGGAAAAGGAGTGGGGGAGAGGGAAAAAGAGAGAGAGGGAGAGGAGACAGAGAGGAAAAGAGCGCGTCGCCACCTGCGAGTCAGGGGGAAGTGCAGTCGGTGTCCCGGTGCTGGGCGGTGTGCACGCTGCCTGCCTGAGCACGGGTTGGCTCTTACAGGAGCCTGCACTCTTGGAGAGGCACAGCTTCACAGACACGGCTCCCGCCACCATGGCACCGGACACGCTGTGAGTAGGCGCTCCGACCGGAGCTCCAGGACCCTGGACAGGGTCGTGGCGAGGATCGTGGCCGACCAGCTGGTTCGGGTCGGCAGGGTTGAATGCAAGTAGCTCAGGCAAGGATGCGGGGGCGAAGCGGCAGGGCGGCTGTGAGAGACAGGGAGGCAGGATAGGCGCGAGGGCGAGCAAGAGCCAGCGAGGGCAGGAGAGCCAGAACGCAGGCTGGGGCCGGGGCAAAGGAGGGAGTGAGCTAGCCAGCAAGGGCGCAGCAGTGAGCAGCAGCGAGCCCCTCCGTAGGCAGGAACCAAAGCTAAAAAGCGAGTCTCAAAAGCCCCCAGCCAAAAGACAAGTCCCCAAAAAGACACAAAAAGCATAAAACCCAAAAGCTCCCCAAAGCAAAAAGCACAGTCTCCAAAGCCCCCCACAGCTGGTGGTGCAGGTTACTTTTCATGCCCTCTGGCTACTCCCAAAGACTGCCTGTGGGCAGGAGACTATTGGCCCAGTCCAACCTTCTGTGGCAGTCCATTGGGGGAGACCTTTCATCATCTGATTGAAGAACCTCTGTGGGGAGCTCTGTGTCTCCTCCATGGGAGGTGTTGCCAGGTGAAGTCCTTCCGGAGACAAGGCTTCCTCTAGTTTCCTCCTGCACATGGCACGTGTGCAACCCATCCTCCATATGCCTCTGACAGTCAGTGTTGAGACAAAACAAAGCTAAATTGGCTCCTCACACAGAGATAAATAATAATGTTTAAATTAATTTAGGAAAAGTTTCTGAAGATTCTTTAAAAAGAGGGGATGAAAGCACTGATTAAGGGGGTTGTAGAAGTGATGGGAACCTCTTGAAATAAAATGAGCTTTGCTGTAAGTAGGATTGAACCACTGCTTTGCTTTTCACACTCCTAATGTGTGTGTGTGGCTGGCCTGCAAACCATGGCTAAAAGGCATGAAGTCACAGACAATTATTAAAATGTTTAGATTCCTAGGTTGTAAATATTGCATTTCTCACAGAACTGGAATGAAATCCAGTCTTATATTTAATGTTCATCCACTTCATATCCATTGGGAAGCAGCATTTGTGAAAGAATCAATTATCCATTTGTTAGTCAGGGGAGCTTTACAAATTATACATTAGCAGATTGATTTCTCAGGTTCATCATTGGGGGACTGAGTGTATAAGATGGGTTGATGATGAGTGTCAGAGGAGAAGGTGTTGCCACAAAGAACACAATTAGAAGAAGCTTTCTGAGTGGCCATGAATTTACTCTTAATTGAAGAGCTGACTTAATCCGTAGTAAGAGCACTTACTTCAAGCATTTTACATTAGGTAATTGATTATCACATGAGGTACATTTGCTGCTAGATATTTGATTTTCCTTTCCTTTAAATTTAGGATTTTGCAAAAATCTGCTTTTAGATTTTTATGAGCAAGGTGTCTGCTAGCTTTCTCTCCTGATATCTAAACTTCTTTTTCATCCATCAGGGTAACTTTTTTTTTGTTCTATGGTGTCAGCTTGACATTATTGATTTTGAAGAGTCAAAATTAGTTATGTTGTCCAGAATTCCAAACATGTCTCCATTAGAAGAAAAACTGCAGCTAATGGAAATTCAGCTGAAGGTATTTCTTCCTTCTTTGCTGGTACTTCAACAGTGTATGAAATTCTGAAGCTGTTCCCAGGTAAATCATTTAAGTGTATTTCCGTTCCTAACTAACAGGATCCACCATATTGACAGATTTGAATTATGTTGCTTGAGAAATTCAGTGTGTATTATCACCACTTACACAGTACTGGAAGTATCATTCTGATCACAAAGTAGTTGTGTACTTTTACTTGTTTGGCCTAATGCTAGGGGTCTTGATTAGGTAAAAAAAAAAATACCCAATGTAGTGCTAATAAAATAATAAATAGTAGTTTTTTCAACATTTTATATACAGTTACCTCTGGGTTTAAGATTAGATCATCTCTTAACTGAGTGATGTTTACATGGATTATATGTTCTAAATTTTAGATTCTTGTAAATGTTACAGGTTTTTTCTAACACACATTTAAAATACCTTTAACACAGTTAAGTGACCAAACCCCAGTGCTTATCATGGTTCCAACTGTATTAAATAATCAGTCCTTAAAAGCATGATGAGTTAGTGACTACTTGTGTCTTCTCTAACCTTGAGTGATTCTTTATCTTTTGTAGACCTGTAAAGGTAGATCTTGTAGGAGGGGCATTTATTCCTTTACTGTAAAATCCAAAGCCTGTTTTCTTTTGTCAGACAAACTCTTCAATGGGTTAGCTGGACAAAGCTTTAAAAAAAAACAACAAGGGAAAGGCAGTTGTAACTTCATGCCTGAGTTTATGACATTTAATAAAAAAACCTAAAAATAAAAGCAGAGTGAGAGGGGGTGACCCACAATATTATTTGTGTTCCTCCTTTCTGAAATACCTAAATTATCCACAGGGTATTGGATGCAATTAAATGCAGTTAATTTTGATGCAATTTAATTAATTTAATGCAATTAAATTTGAAGTGGTAAGTAGCTTTGTTGACTGGCACAGAAGTATTTTTAAAAAAAATGATGGCTATGAAAAGAAGAATTGGAGCTGATTCTGGAAGAAACACTTCAGTTTAGATAATATATGTACCAAATTTATCTGTGGTCTTTTCTTTCTGATTTCCTGGATAGGTTGAGATCTTAATTCTCAAACAGCTTTCCAGTGGCACATAGCTCTGGAAATAATAGGCTTGACTGTTATTTAACTCTCAACAAGAATCTGGCACTAGAGTTCTTCCTGAAACTTTATTTTTAAATGCATGTAATATTCAGCCTGGACTATCATGATCTATCATCGCTTTCTGAGCTCCACAGAAAGTTCTGACCTGTAAAGTCAGCAAACAGGGTAAGAGTCAATGTGCTAGTTTGACTTGAGTACTGAAAAAAAATTTACTCTGTGTTTACTTTGCCTT
This sequence comes from Phylloscopus whistleri, assembly GCA_017589585.1. Taxonomy (NCBI): domain Eukaryota; kingdom Metazoa; phylum Chordata; class Aves; order Passeriformes; family Phylloscopidae; genus Phylloscopus; species Phylloscopus whistleri. The sequence continues at coordinate 3,223,031 of JADMLD010000989.1, read as the reverse complement.
GTGTGTGTCATTTCCTGTTGAAACTTAGCAGGTGGTTTGTGTAAATGAGCAGGTCTCTTTAGTTGAATTTAGTTGTTTTCCCTGATTGTCATCTGTGTATGGTGCAGACAAAAAGGAAAAAAAATTATAGGAGAAAGAAAAAGTTAATAGCATCTGGTGGAGGTGTTGGGCATACAGAAAGCTTGTAGCAAATTGCTAGTTATATATGCTGTTATGAAATACTGTATTATCAAATTTCTGTTTAACAACAGAACAAGTTTGGAAGTATTGTGCACTATTTTGAATATGGGAAAAATGCAAATACTCTGGAATCACCCTTTTTTCCACTGACAGCATTCTATAATTTTGGAATCACAGAATGTTAAGTGGTTAAAATGTAAAGATTGCATAGTCCTAATCCCCCCTGCCATGGGCAGGGACACCTCCCCCTAGACAAAGTTGCTCAAGGCCTTATTCAGCCTGGCTTTGAATATTATCAGGGTTGGGATAGCCACAATCTCTCTGGGCAACTTGTTCAGTGTCTCACCACATTCACAGTATATAATTTCTTCTTAATATCTAATCTGAATTTCCCCTTTTTCAATTTGTACTCATTACTCCTTGTCCTATCATTGCAGTTCCTCATGGAGAGTCCCTCTCCAGCATCCATGTAGGTCCCTTTCAGGTACTGGAAGTTTGCCATGAGGTCTCCATGCAACCTTCTCTTCTCCAGACTGAACAGCCTCAGCTTTCTCAGCCTGTCTTCATAAAGGAAGTGCTTACAAACTTCATGGCCCTCCTCTGCACTTGCTCCAACAGTTTCATGTCCTCCTTATGCTGGAGGCACCAGAGCTGAATGCAGCACTCCATTTGGGATCTCACATGTGAGCAGAGGGGCAGAATCACCTCCTTTGGCCTGCTGGCCACATTCCTTGTGATGCAGCCCAGGATTCAATTGGCTTTCTGGGCTGCAAGCACACACAGGTGGCTCGTGTGGAGTTTTTCATCACCTGTCACCCTCAGGTCTTTCTTAGCAGGGCTGCTCTCAATTACTTCTCTGCCCAACCCATTGGTGTGTCTGGGATTGCAGTGACCCAGGTGTAGGACCCTGTGCTTTGCTTTGTTGAACTTCATGAGGTTTGCCTCAGCCCACATCTCAAGCCTGTTGAGGTCTCTCTGGATGCCATTATGCCTTCCCTCCATCATGTCGACTGCACCACACAGTGTGGTGTCATCAGTGAACTTGTTGAGGGTGCACTCGGTCCCACTGTCCATATCACCAGCAAAGATGTTGAATAGTATCGGCCCCAGTAGGGACCCCTGAGGGTCACCACTCGTCACTGGTCTCCATGTGGACAATGAGCTGTTGACCAAAACTCCATGTATGTGGCCATCCAGCCAGTTCTTTATCCACTGAGTGGTCCATCCATCAAATCCCTGTCTCTCCAGTCTGGAGACAAGGATGTCGTGCAGGAGCGTGAAATACTTTTCATTTAGTCCAGGTAGACAATGTCAGTTGCTCTGTCCCTGTCCACCAACACTGTAGCCCTATCATGGAAGGTCACCAAATTCCTTACGCATGATTTTCCCCTTGTAAAACCATTTTAGCTGTTACTAGTCATCTCTTTGTTGGCCAGGTACCTTAGCATCATTTCCAATAGAATCTGCTCTGTGACCTTGCCTGGCACAGAGGTGAAACTGACTGGTCATTAGTTCCCCGTGTCTTCCACTTTCCCCTTTTTAAAAATGGGAGTTACATTTCCCTTTTTCCAGTCATCAAGAACGTCACCTGACGGACACAGTTTTTCAGAAATGATGGATGGCGACTGAGCAACTTTATCTGCCAGCTCCCTCAGGATCCATGGATAAACCTCATTGGGTGCCATGTCCCACTTGTGCACATTCAGGTTCCTTAGATGGTCTCGAACCTGATCCTCCCCTACAGAGGGCTCAGGATCTTCATCCTCGCAGTCCCTGCATCTGCCTTTTTTGATTTGGGTGGTGTGGCTGGAGCCCTTGCCATTGAAGACAGAAGCATAGAAGTCACTGAGAACCCCAGCCTCCTCTTTGTCCAGGGTAGCCAGGTCTCCTGTTTTCTTCCAGATAGGGCCCACATAATCCCTAGTCTTTCTTTTGCTTTCCACATATGTATAGAAGCCCTTCCAGTTATCCTTAGTATCCTGCAGGAGAGGTTTTGGCTTGCTGGGCACTGTTAATTACCTGAGTACAATCACACATTTAATCTCTGACGTATTGCCATATGACTTTTAAACCACATCACAACAGATAAATTCCATCATCCGGATCCTCAAATTCAACATCTATGTGAATATAGCTTACGTAGTCCACATTGCCTACTTTCCGCACTTCATTTTTTCAGAGTCAAACTTTATCAAAGCCATTTTGACAGGAAAATAGGAACAGTGTGGACTGTAGTGTTGAGCTGTCAGCTCCTCTGGGGTGTCCTGTTTTGTGTCTTCTTGTCCTGAGTTTTGTTGCAGTAGTGTCTCCAACAAGGCCCATCACACTGGAGTGCTTCCAGATCTGCTATTGCTGTAATGTCAGCCTTATGGATGTAGGTGGATGTAGGTGCTGGAGTAATGAGAAGAACATGACCAGTTGAACACTGTACCTTAGTGTATCACCCTGTGCCAAGACGGTACTATTGAAGACAGACGTTTTGTCTTTGCAATTGTAAAGTAACAAATGAAGAGAAGAAATTTAGTGAGAAAGTTGTGGCAATGGCAACTTAGATGCAGCCCAGAACAAAAAGCCCCATGCTACTTCCATTATAAGCTCAGTTAAACTTTCTATGCTTGTCCTTTCAGAGGGCCAGAGGTGTTCCTGGTTGTAGAGGGAATGGTGCAGACATGCTAGCTTTTCCCCCATGTCCACCTCTAGACAGAGGCAAAGTCTTCTCTTGTACCTTGATGAGCAAAACAGAAATTTAGAAAGGCATTTTTAAAGGTAAGGCAGGAATAAAAGTACGTACTGGTTATGAAGCTTCTAGAAAGTCAGACTGACAACTGATACACCTTGCCCTACACAGTATCCTCCAGTCTTGGAATTCACCAATTCTGCGTGTAACATCTGAGAATAGAGCTTTTACAAGGATGTTGGCCACACCATCAGGTTCATGTGTGTGAGCTGTGCTCCTCTGCTGATACTGCACTAAATGTGACAGCTGTGGAATGTGCACCAGCTGCCTGCACTGCTAGTCATCACTCGTGTTTGATCTTGAAATGTAGCAACTCAGCATAATCAGTCTGTGGCAAACAAAAATACTTCTGGAGCACATAAGTCAAGAAAGATTGGTTTAAATTCCCAGTGAATTTCTTTGCAAACAACATACAGTGGAAAGACCACTTTGTGATAGGCAGTAATTGCAATATTTCCAGGTGCCATTTTGTGGTGAGACCAAGAATTATGTATTCCATGCACAAGAAAGTAGGAAAGCAAAAAGGGCAGTGTAATTTTACCAACTCATCTGGCAACTATGGCAGTGCAGTGTTCAGTTGTTGAACCTTGATTATAAAAAAGCTTCTAGAAAATGCGATTTGGGCATATGTTATTTTCAAAGTGGATGAGAGGAAAGCTTCCTTTCTCTGAGTTGGAATTTGTTGTGTGTGTGAAAGATTATGGGGGGGTGAAACTTTCCAAAGGGTGTGACAACACCTCAGTTTATCTCCTGTAGATATCCCATGTAGACAGTGTGTTTTTATATACTTATTATGTAATTGTAATGGAATTCCAACTGGCATAGCATATATAAGGACCTGTGATACTCCAGACACAGTTGTGAAACATCTGATGTGATCCCACAACCCCAGTGCTTTTCCAGTGACACTTTATTTTTTACACAAACATACAATGGATTTCTTTTGTCATGGGCAGAACCACAGGAGTGATCTGAGTTGTGGTTCAATCCATTCAATATTTTATGAGAATAAGAAAGGTTGTTCTTAAAAGTGTAAGAGACTTACCTGTGTGAAGATCCTTCAGTGATTCTTGAAATGATGAGCTATTTGTTACAGAGGGTGAAATCGGGATCATGATACATAAGAAGTTGCTTGGTACTTGAATATAATTGGATTGGGTTTTGTATGCAAGAGGATATGTATCAGGTTATCCAAATGATGTTATAAGTTAGTCCTTCATACCTCAGGTATGAACAGCTGTTTAAGCTAAGTAAACAGTAGCAGATGCTGTCTAACCCTTTAGGTTACAACCAAAAGTATATTTGGGTAGGGAGGGGAAAATTTATTAAGCAGGGACAGTTTTCAGGCTTTTCTCCGTACTTGTCCAAGAACGAATAGACCTATGTTGCACTTCAATACCTTCTAATACTCACTTCTGAGAACAGTATTAGAGCCAAAAATGAAAGTAAGAGAAGGAATTTGAAGAAGGAAATAATTACTAGCCTAGCCATCAGACTAAACTAGAAAAGTTCTCAGTTGCCCTGATGCCTTTGTGGTCACCACATTTTATCTGAAGTTTTGATAGCAGGAACTAATAGCCATGTTGCACAAGCACAGATGCTTCAGACACTTCATGAGAATTCCAGAGCCCTAAGGCAGGTAACTGCAAAAAGAAAATCAACATTTTGGAATTGGGCAGAAAGCTGGAAAGAAGGCTGTCTTTTGGCTTCGTCACAGAAATACCTATTCTGAGGGTTTTTTGATTCATGCAGCTAAACATTATTCAGCTGTTAACATGTAAACCTTTCAAAGTGCAAGGAGCGTTAAAGCATGTCATTGGTGGTGTAACTTTAAAAGTATTTATTTGTTTTCTTTTTCTAGAGCCCAGTGAAGATAAATCAGATCAGCCTGGATGAAAGTGGAGAACACATGGGAGTTTGCTCAGAAGATGGGAAGGTACAAGAAATCTATTTAACTTGCTAAGGCAGCAGGTAGTCCCAGTATTACACTAGGATGATTGTGATAACCTGTGGAGTCGATTATGCGTTTAGCACCACTACTTTGACCATATATTTTGAGAACTGAACTCACCTTTGAATACGCAAAATTAAGGTCAAATATATTTTGCACAAATATGCTGTAGGAAAAGTAATTATAAGAATGTCAATAATGTAACTGCTGTTAAGGTGATTAACAGCTGTGGCAGGAGGATGTCAACTTAATCATTACTGCTGTGCTAGTTATACTTCCAGTGACTACTCTGCTGTTCCTGCAAGACAGTAGTTTTATGCCTTTCTGCTATAAATCCACAAAATTGGATTTTGTGGACATGATTTCTGTGGGTTGGTGGTTTTCATTTTAACACACTTATGAATGTTTCTCTTGAATTACAGAATCTTTTGATAAACAATGACAGTTTATCAGAAGAGTAAAGTGTCTTACAACAGCCACATTAAATAAATGTAAAATCAATATATGTACAGTTTCCTAAAAAACTGACACCTACTTCCTTGACTGAGGACATATATCATTTGTGTAGTGTATAACTAACAATTATCAGTGCTTCTCTGGAATGTTGAGCTGTGACATTTAGTGGTTTTGGTGATTGATTTTCCAGTTATAAGAATGTCTTTTTATTTTTTCAGTCTATGACAATATTTTCTAATGTTCGTTTGCAATAATAAAATTCTAATGCACAGAGTGTATTTAAGCTTTGTTTTTTTAAATGTAGTGAATACATACAAATGCAGTGCATTAAAAATCACTTAAATAATTTCTCAATATCCGATTTACTTACTCAGGAGAACATTACTTACACAGTAGAATTGAGGGAGGAAGAGTGTTAGTAATCCTAATGTCACATTCAGTAAAAGTTCTTTAAATTAAAATACAGCTGGATTTTGCAATAGGAAAAATGGGGGAACAACCCCTTTAGACTGTATGCATTTGGGTTTTTTCACTCCAAATAGCCTTTTTTCCCTCAACAGGCAGACAGCCAGTTTGTGTATCAGGCCTTTTATTTCTAAGAGATATCTTGATGTCAGTATCTTGACACAGTAATTAGGATACTAGTAGTGTCCTATCCTATCAAATATAGGATTTTACATCCTGTGTGAAACACCACAAGAGCATCCTATTTGCCTGAGCAAGATAAGGCAAGAATCAGTAGTTGTGCAAGCTAATAAAAATGTTGTGCTAGCATTGTTGGCTTAGGTTTTTCTATGGTGTTGGGGAGCAAGCCCTTGCTGTTGCTGTAAGGGCTCCTTAGATGTGACTGTGGATGACTGTCAGTAGTCCACTATGCTGCAGTGAGACTGCAAACTATACATTTTTTTTTTGTATACTAAGTTAACATTAAATATACTTATTTAATTTCAGAAATACTGAAAAATCCTTACTCTGGTGTGGCTCTATTTGAAAATACTTCAATACTTTAAATGGTGACTGTCTTCATTTAGTGAGATAGCTATTGTGGATCCAGTATGTGACATTACATACTATACAAGGCAGTCTAAAATATAATCCCATAGCCACAGGGACTGGAGTATCACAGGTACAATATTCAGCATATTTGCATTCATAGAGTCCAGGGACATTGATGTTTCACCATATTCTACACTTGTAAAAACTCATCTGGGGATTTGAAAGATCTGGTTATTTTAAAAGTTAGATTTTTCCACATGATCCAGAAAGGCTCATGTCTGTGAAACAATCCACCCTTAAAACTGATTAAAATAGATATCTGTATGTTGCGCTACTGTATAAGAAAATGGCAGATTCCCAGCCAGATAATGTAGCACTTCTAGGTTCTGGTCATAACAGAAGTGTAACTTCCATTCCTTATAGCTCTTTCTTTAATACAGTGGGAGTGTTGATATTGTAGGAAGTTAAAATACTTGTACAAGTAGTTACAAAGTCTTTATTAACTTGATTGAATATGTAAAAGTGGTGAAATCCTTTTTTAAGAAAAAACAAAGGGGAAAATACAGTAAAGCAAAGTAAAATAAAAACAGTTTCGTTTTCTTAAACCAGTTTTAAACAAAAAAGCAGATGTAATGAAGAGGCCTGGGAATTTTGAGTCAGCTGCAAGTATATTTTACCAGTTAATGAAGATATGTTCTCTTTTGTGATAAGCAGAGTACATTTTCACATATCAAAGTTGATCCAATATGATAGACATGGAAACCATTTCTTTTCTTGAGGGAGGGCCTTATGATGAGCGAGGTACCTCCTCTTTGTATCTGTTCTTCTAGCTAATATATTTTATTTTACTACTTTTTTTTTTTTTTTTCTGACTCTGAAACTGGATCTGATCTAGCTGTATAGACTGAGGGGAAAGCACAGAAGCACAGTACGATTTTCTAACCCTCTTCTTGACAATCAGCATCCAGACCCAATGTCAAAACCTGTTGCATGTATGTCATACATCCAACAAATGCTTTGAGAGCCACTTGCAGCTTTTCTGTACTACACATTTGGTTCTTTGGAAACCATCCTTTCTAATGAAGTCAGCTGCAGCTGATCACCACTGTCATGGAAAGGACATAACCAACACCAGCCCTCTAGTCTAGCTGCTGGGTATTGAAATGTTGGGGTATAACAGAATTTTGGTGCTCAAATAAACAATACAGGAAGCAGGCCTGCATCTTCAGAACTGTGGAGATTTTTTGATTAGTTTTTTCTAGTTAGTAGTATGTTTTGTATGTAGTTAATTGTACACTATCCTGAAAAACCTGGATTTTACTCCTGATTTTGCTAAAGCTCCGATGTCATTACGTAAGAGTATAATTGGCATCCTTCTGACTTGTAACTTTTTTTTATTTGAAGAAATATAAATTATATTGAAAACCCATGTGCTTGCATGTTTTAATGTCATCTCTAATGCCTGTAACAACATTGATGTTAAGAATATCTGTGAAGTATTACACTGATAATTTTTCAAGAAATGTGACTTGATTTCCTTCCTTTTAATCACTGAAGGTTGGTTACTTCTTCCACATATGGAAGCAAAGAAGCTAAATCTGGATGCACTGGAGTGGTGGATTCTGGATATTTAAAATCAGGCAGAACTAGCAAAATGTAGTGGAATCGTAAAATCCTTTTTCCAGCTGCCAAAGAGCATTGTGAACAGAATGGGCTTGGAATGTAGAAATAGATAAATCAAATATAAGTTTGTAATAGCAAAAGAATCACTTTCTTTCTGAAGAATATAAGACATTAAGAAGTAATAAACTGTTAGATGGTGTCCCTAGAGTATAAACAAGATAATGTATTTTTTGCGGAGTTGTTTTTTCCTCTTAGCTCACTCCATTTTGTTGTCATACTCTAAAAGAAATATCATATTGCCATATTCAGTGATATATTAGGAAAATGTTGAAGGCACTGTTGCTAATTTTGATTAATTACTTTTAATTTGAGAGGGCTGTTTTGTAATGTTTGAGGATTCTGCTTTCACAGAATCTGCAGTTTTATGTTTTAACCATGTGTTTTCTTTTTTCCCCCCTTTCTTTTTTTCTCTTATTTTCCCTCCTGTCTTTCCTCTGTTTCTTACTTTCTGTAGGCTGTTGTATTGAATATGATGTGCCAACTGATGAAAACAAAAACCCAGAAAACAAAATCCTCTAGGCATCAGTCCAAAGGTTTTCTAGGCTTACAGCCAGATCCAATTCAAATACAACCCTTTGACTGGCTTACATAATCACAGCTTTGTGATACATCTCACAGTCTCCAAACATTGATTTTTCTAATCCTTTGGAGCAGTAGCTCACCCCTACACAGCACATGGAGTAGTATTTTTAAAGCATGTTGTTAGAGGAAGTATGTTCACTAATGAGTAATGGACTGAGCTGATAATGCTGCTTAGGAGATGTATCCAGGAGACAAGCTTGAAAGGAGATATTGGAGATGTTTTTTACTTTACTGAGACTGCTGAGCTTTGAGCCACTCTAAGGATGTTCTAGTTCTTTGTTGATGGCTTAGTTCCTCTTGTAGTTTCCCTGAAGTTTAATATTTTTAGCCTGTCCTGGCTATCTGCAGGAATTTTGGGGGTTCTTGTGCTCTGAATTGATCTTTTTAGAACAATTAATCATCACTTTTTGTGGCCCTTTACTGATGTTTACTGACTTTATTCTGCAGGTCTTTCTCTAAAGGGATTTCTATTTTCTCATTACTATTATTTTTTTTTTTTTTATTTTTCCCCCTTAAGTAATCATGGGAAGAAAGAAATAAAGTTAAAAGATCTTTTTAGAACTTTTTTTTTAGAACTTTTGAGTCCAATGGTGAACATGCAGAGCAGAAATTTACCTTTTCCAGAAAATTTTCCAGAAAATGAGGGCCTGTCTGAAGAGCCTTCTTAAGTAGATTTGCTGTCAGATACATTTCCTCACTGATCGCTCTATGGGGTGCTCTTCTTTCTCCCTTCCTCCAGTGGTGTCCATCCCTCCTCAGATGAGTTTGTTTCAACAACTTTTGACAGTGGGTGGAAACCTCTTAAAAACATAATGAAAAAGCAAACCAGTTATTATTCTTTCTGGAAATCATAGTTAGTAAATCAGTTATTAATTCCTGGCCATAAGTCTTCAGCCCTGTTTTATTCCTAAGCTCTGCAGGAACTGGGTTGTCAACTGTCTCATCAGTATTAGGAAAGGGAGTACTGTGTATTGAATGAGTCCAAAAGAGGGCTGTACTTAAAAAAAATCTTGAGAGACCTTATTCAGTAGTCATATCATCTGAGTCTAATAATATTTCATAAACACTTGATATCTCTGTACTTGTTCTGAACTAAAAGTAAGGAAACATTTTAAAAATCAATTAATTCTCTTGACAGTAGAATTTTTTTTTTTTTAATTCAATGTTGACCCTTCTTCAGATGGATTAATTCTAATAGGTATTATGATTGCCTATGGTTGCAACTCCGTTGCTGATTGTTAAATGTACTGATACCTTGATATAAATGAGAAGGGAGGAATCTTCAGAGAAAGACATTTCCAATGATCATGGAATAAAATAAAATAGCACCGTATGCACTTGGGAGGAGAAGAGGATGCCTAGAAATATATGGAACTTGGATTTCCAGCTAGTTTTGCTTTATTGTCACAAATTTCTTTTCTTACGTAAACCCCGCACTTCTTGGAGGAAAAAATACCCTACCATTCTTTCTCAGACAGGAAGAATTTTTAATTTATTTTCTCCTGAATGTTATTCTATTGCTCTTACAATAGTTAAACAGATTTGAGCAGCGTAAAGCAAAAGGAACTTACTGTTTTTACTGTGATTGTAACCAAAAAAAGAAAAAAAAGGAGGAAAAATATTCATAAAATTACTTCTGTATTGCTGCAAATATTAGAGATAAGTCACAGTAGAAGACCAAGCCATATCAATTAGCTCTGAATTAATTGTGTCTTCTTTTCCTTTAGGAAAAATGGTGTCACTGCTAGCATTCAAATTAATCTTCTAGTTGTTAGATTTTTATTTTCAGTGTTAATTGTTCAGTGTAAATTAGGTAAATAATTTTGGTTTTTCAATATATGTTTTCAGGTGCAAGTGTTTGGATTATATTCAGCAGAAGAGTTTCATGAAACATTTGACTGTCCTATTAAAGTAAGTGCTTGTTTTAATCTGTAGTAATTGTGGTGGTGTTGTCTTTAATAACAGAAAGGTCACATTCAATCTAAATGCGAGAGAGGAATACCATTTCCTTACAATGTTATTCAAGTCACTAGAAAATAGTTTTCTATCTCAATATAAAAGCTTTTGATCTGGTTAGGTAGGAAGAAAGCCAATCTTGATTTTGTAAGAGGTATTACTGAGTTTTTCAAATACAAAAGGGAAGGTGAAAGAGAAATGTCCTGTTTCAGGTGTTACCCGTCTCAACATATTTCTTTGTAGATTTGTGATACAAATTCTAAGGGTTCTGCTAAATGTGAGATCAATATTTTGCAACCATTTCATATCCATTAAACCTGCCTCAAAATAAGGCAATGGGCAGTGATACTGATGTACCCTATCTGAAGGGAAAACTTGAGTTTAACTCTGCTTTAGAGAAGTGTGGCTGCCTGGCTGTTGAAAAAAGGACCTCTGCTAGGCATATGGGAAAATCTAGTACGTTTTAACAAGAAACAGTTCTTGCAGGAGAAAAGGCGATGTGGGCTGAAGTATGTGTGCCCTTTAGGCAGGCCCCAGACCAGATTTAATAACTCTTGCTTACAGCAGTCCTGTTCTGTTTGGTCCTAATTCTGCAGCCTGCTATACAGAAAAGTAGCTATTCAGTGTAACATGGCCCTCAGTGTCACACTAGTCATACATATAATATGAAGAATTACCTTCTCTTCTACGAAAAACAAACAAATGTCTGAAACGACTAGGCTTTACTTCAGAGAAAGAACCCAGCTGTAATACTTGATAATTGGCAAAAGGTTATCTTGTTTAAAAAGAGATGTGGTGCTTCATGTAAACTCTTATTTAAGCCACAATCCTCTCTTTCTCCCTTCCCCAACTGTCCCCAGATTGTTGCTGTTCATCCTCATTTTGTAAGATCCCACTTCAAGCAATTTGTAACAGGAGGAAAAAAGGTAAGCATTCATAATGAATTTTGGCTACCTTCTGATAGCCCTTTGATATAGCTCAGAAGGCCATTTATGTGACTTTTAACACCTAGAACAAGGACTTCTGCTTTTTCCTTCTCTTTATGCATTGTATTCTGAAGCATTGTTAATTAAAAGTCATTTCTGGGGGAGAGAAAGTGTGCTTTTTATGTTAAAAACTTGTTGCAACGAGTTGAGATTCAGAGAAGAAATACTGTTCTGTCTACATAGCTTGAAAAAAAAGTAATTATACTTCCTAGGCTAGATTTTCTCCACTTTAATTTGTTGAAGTGGGAGCAGAAGTTAGACATTAAAACTGATCTTTTATAAAGCATGTTGATGTTGGTTTATCTGTGGGTGATTTTTTGGGGTGGAGTTTGTTTGGGGTTTTATTTTAAGGAAATAAACTCAAGTATTTTCATCAGCTCTTGTCCATGGTGAGGGGTTTTGTTGGTTAATTTTCAAAATTAACTAGGGGGAGTTCTTGGTATAGTGGAGCTCACCCAATTCTAAGCACTTATATCTCTAGGTAGTCTTCTATTTGGATTCAGTTTGTTTTTTAAATGTGCATTAAGTGTATTATTAGTGTAGGATACAATTCTGACTTCTAGGTTACAGCACTTTCCAGGTCCTACAAGTATTTTATATCACATTGCATATTTTCAGTCAAAATAAGAAGTTTTATTTGGAAGTTTCTTGAATTTATGAAATTTTCTATTGCCTTCTCTTATGAATTAAGGATGAATAGTCCTCACAGATGCATCAAACCAAATGCCATTGCTGTCTTACCCACATATAAGAACTACAGGCTTCTAGTGCTGAATACATCTTAATTTTCATTAACAGTTCCATATGTTTCAAAGCATAGTTGTGCTTTATTTATTTAAGTGGTGTGTGTGCTTGACAGCTTTTTCTGGCTGGTAGAAGTTGGTGTTGTTCTTAAAATAATGCACAGTCAGTGTGTGTCTGTGTCAGCCACCAGTTTGTGAAGCTTTTTAGTGCAGATAAAAGGGGCAAGGAAGGAGAGAAGCAAGGAATTAATAGAACAGGGCTCCGTCAGGTGGTAAAAGATCTTGCATTCACCTGATGCTGAACAGAAAAAAACATCAGGGAGTTAACACATTCTCTTTAGTTACCTTTGATTGCTTGACAGGTTGTTTTATATTCTGTCCTCTGGGGAATGGTATACACTCATTCTTAATACATTCATGCTTTGTTGAGGAACTTTCCTCCTCAGAAAAACTTTAATTGCCATCTTAACATAAGGTATTTAGCATTGAAACAAATGTCCCTTGGCACCTGTAATTTGATTTTATTGGTACAGAAGACCAACAAATATAACCTCTAGCCTTGTGGTAGAAACCTTTCCCCTTCTCTCCTTTCTTCCAAAAGGAGCATACGTATTTTTATAAAAGCAACAACCAAGTGCTTTTTGAAAATTCAGGAAGCTGAGTTCCACCTACTAATAAAGCTACTATTTTTTTTTTCTTTTTCTTTAAAAAAAAAAAATACACCTCTCCTTAACTATAAAGCCAAAGTGTAGTATGGAGGCAGCAGGCAACAGGGAGATGAAAATGCAAGAGTGAGGAGAAGCAGGCTGAAGCATAAAGCCTCAGGCTGTGGACCTCACTGCTCTCTCCCTGTGTCTGGGGATGGTGCCTACTTAAGCAAAGTTCAGCAACCAAGGTGGGCTCCTTCGGAGGGCGGGACAGGTCCTTCTGTGACTTCTGAGGTCTTTGCACTTTTAGCCTCTGCATATTTATAGTGACTTCATCCCTAATAGCTGGCAGTGGTGGGAGGCATGTTGCCTGTTGTCCTCATGCACACCAGGGTAAGGGTAACAGTATCTTCATTTTGGATCAAACTTAAAAGAAAGACTTGACTTAAATCTCTCATGCTATGCTCCTTGCCTAGAGGTGCATTAAAAAATAATATTTATCATGTGAACTCTTAATCCAAAGGCTTACGGGGTCTGTCTTTGTTTTTGCTTTCTGAGAATGCTGACATAATGTAATAAGCATTTTTAAAGTTGAGTGGGTTTTTTGTTTGCTTCTCCTTTATTTTTTTAGAAAAATATTCTTTATAACAATATAAAATATGTAAAAAATACATTTTTCAGTTCAAAGATCAACTCAGGGCATCCTGGAAATGTTCAAGAGACAGAAGGGGGGGAAAAATACCCTAGTGACATGCTTCAGGGATGCACATTGCAGGTCCTCACTTCCCTGCACAGGTGGATGTCTGTAACTTGGGTGAATTGTTGTGTGATGCTGGGATTTCCTGCTTCTTAGAAGCTCAGCCTGACCTAAAGCTGACTTAAGAGCAGTGCTCCCTGGGGTAACTGGGGTAATCTTTGTGAGTTGTTATTAGCTTAACTCTATTGTGCATATGTTTATATGGTTGCTTAACTTTGCTTAAGTAGGCATGTAGAGAAGCTTTTCTCTAAAACGTATTATGAAGTAATTAAATTGTTTGCATATTAAAGCACTAGTTTTTAAAAGAAAAGAACTTCTGTTAACCTTGAGATAATATCTTGGGTTGGTAAACTTATTTCACCCCTTTTCCTAAGTGAATGAATATTATCTGTGCCTAGAAATAAGACAGGTACTGTGGAAATTGATTGTCTTGGTTTGGAAAGACAGGTATCTGCCAGGGAAACTGGGGTTTCCCTTAGAATAGAGAATGCAAACCCCTCACCCCCCGCCAAATTATAATTTTGCAATCAAGGCTCTCAGGCAAAGATTTGGGAATAGGAATAACAGTTCTTTACTAGTAATATCAATAATACAAATGTGGTAGAAAAACAAAACCACCCCACCAAACCAGCAAACTAACAAACAACAATTTTGGAAAGCCCTGACAGAGTCAGGTACAACCTGATGCCCTGTTGGTCAGGACGTTGGTAGCAGTCCAAAAGTCCTCCTGGGGTGGCAGATGTGGTTCTGTTGGAGTGGAGATGATCCTGAAGCCAAAAGGGTCCAGAGGTGGTGAGAGGGAGTCCGGTGATGGTGAGAAGGGTCTTGTCTTCCTCCGGTAATCGGGTGAAGCAAGAGAGCGTTCCTCTTCCAGAGTCCCAGTTTTATCCAGGTAGGAATGGTTGGCTCCCCCCACTGGGTGGAGCATCTCACAATAGAATGATGGAATGTGAACGTACTATCTTGGGGAGGGTAAGTTTTTTTTGGGATGTGTGCTTTTAGGGGTGTTTAAATGGTCCATTAGCAGGAAAAAGATAAGAAACAATGCCCTACCTGGTTTTAACAGTTGGGCCATTATCAAAAGGCACCCGCCCCACTCCTTCCAGAGTAAACAAGAGATAAAACAAAACAGCTCCCCAACTGCTTTCAGCAGATGAAAATAGAATACACATCCTAGGTTCCACAACCCAAGACATTGATACTATTGCAGTGAGAAGCAATAGGTACCATACTAAGAGGAGGTGCTTCCCTATTCCCTTCCTCATCTCTGCAATTAAGCACAACCCCATTGTGCTGATTTGGCAGATGATGGTAACCCTGAAATAATAATACTGTATATTGTAAATAACAGGGCATTTCTGTCCAGAGCAGACAATAGAGATTCAAAGCAAGGGAAAAGACAAATTACTGTGCTATTGAAGGCCATAACCTTCTACCTTTTAAAAAATGGTCTAATCTCAAAAAATAACAGGGTAAAAGCCAACTAAATTAGGGTGGTAAAGCTGAAAACAAGGTGTTTCTTGATTTAACTCTTAGAGTGCTGGTCTTCCCCAGTATATCAGCTAAATGAACATTATTGTAAAGTCCAAGCATCCATTATGTCATGAGGGTTAAACAGACAGAACTAACAAAGAAAGAAGACTGAAGATTATTTCAGTTCCAAAGTCAAGGTATCAGCCACTGTGACTTATGTAAAGATAATTAAGGAGAGAAGGATAAGTTGAGATTCCTCTCTTGGCAGAGACATCATCCCTATTACCATCAATAACTAGACAAAAAGGTTTTGTAATGAAACTCTTAGGAGAGTGAGTCCTCTGAAGTGGTTGAGTCACTCTGCTGAATGTGTGCTAATGAAGGGGGTTTTTGAGTCTTCTCTACCTAGAATGGTAGTGGAGACCCAGCACAAATTAAGCAAATGTATTCTGAAGTATAGAATATTCCATATCATAAGGGATTGGGTCTCCTCATTCGCCTAGGACATACATTTTGTATAAGTATTGATTTGCATATCCAGTCTGAAATGTTTTAAGGCCTAGAGAACCAAAATAAGACTGGAGATTTATCCTGTGACTGTCAACAGTCTCTCATCTCTCTATATCTATCTGTGTCTATATCTACATAATATATTCATGGGCTTTTATATATATATATAAATATATATATGCATATAAACATTTTTAATAGTGTCTGTGTTTCTTTTGCTGCAGAAGATACATTATAAGAACTGGTTTTCAAATACAGATGTGTCTGATCGTGTTTGTCCCATTTATCCCCCCCATTGATATTTCAACATACCAGTGCTTGTGTTTAAACATTAGACTAATTTTTTTCTTTGTCTTTTAAAAAAGCAGAGAGAACTAAGTGTTACCTGGGGCAAATTTCTCATTAAAAACAAAAAACAAACAACAACAAAAAACCACCACACACACAAAACAAAAAACAAAAGGAAAAACAAAAACAAAACAAACAACAACAACAAAAAAAAACCACAACCCCCCCAGAAAAACACCCACCAAAAAAACTGCCTATTTCAGTGTCAGAATTCTGGACCCATGGCAACTCTTGCCTGAAATGCAAAACGAAACAATCTAAATTCTTTCCACTCCAGGTGGAGCAGCAACATATACGAGAGAGGATGGTGACTGCAAACAGTGCAGAAATGGGAAGAGAAATAGCATTCTTGGGGATCCGAGACTTCTGTTAAGGGTAGTGGAGTTTGTATGTTAAAGTCGAGTCTGCCATGGAGTGTTTCAAGTATTTTTTTTCAATTGTTGCTTTTTAGTGTCAGCAGATGCACTTTGTGTGGTGAGTAAGTAGATAACCTTACCTTTGAACCCTATGATATGTACTTCATAATAACTGAACTACTTTGACAAATTATTAAATTGTCAGGATGCTGTTTGCAGCATAGTCCATTTTTAGAAAGCAGATAGTCAGCTGTTTGGCATTATGTTGGGTAGAAGAGTACCAGACAAGAAAGGTAAATTGCTTTCTAAGCTATAAAATGTGTCTCAGTAATTGCTCAAAGGTCTGATTTAAGTGAAGAAGGAGTAAATACTGTGGTGATTTCTGTACATGCAGTGGATAATTTACTATAAGTAGGAAACAAACTGTAGTAGCAAGCGAACCACAATAATACTGGTCTGTGATTTCCTTGCTGCAATGTATAATGCTCAGATGTAACCCATGTTATTGAGTAGATGAGACTTTGATATGTAGTATGTCCTGTTTGCTTAATAAGCATTTTTTTTTGCTTACATTTCTTTATGGGTATTTGGATATGCGTTTCTTCTTTATTGCTAAAACAAAAATTCTCCTTGTGCTGTAATAAATTTGATTTGTATAAAGCAAATGGATCATAGTCCTATGTGCATGTAATCTGTCGTTGTGTGTTTTACAAATGTCTGTGTAGAACCCTTTTTTTCATTGCCTGAGGTGGCAAGCAAAGACGATCTAAGTATGTGAAATGTGTCTCTCTGCCTGCAAGACTGCAGGATTTGCTTTTCAAGGTGTTAATTCTGTAGCTCTTTGTGAATAGGCAACAGCTGCTATGTGGCAGTAGAGTTATTAAAAGTGAACCCTAATAAAAGTCCTGTGGCATTTGTTTGTTATAAACATCTCAAAATTTCTAGCTTCTCTGTCCATGAATTACAGCAGCAGCTCCTGTTTCATCTCTCACTGTTGCCATTGCATACCTCCGGATGCTGCTGTCTGCCTCTGCCTCCTTGCTTGATTTCCCTTGACTGCACTTGCTGCCCTCCTCTCTGTTCACACCCCAGCTCCTTAGACAACATTTTGTGACAAAATCTTGAAAACTCATCTTCAGCTGAAAGCTTGAGGCTTACATTATTCTCTGCCTTGTTTGAGCTCATCCAGTATATAGTCTGTTCCAAATGCAAAGTATAATTTTTTATTGTTGCTGTATGTTTTCCTAGGAATTAACTATTAAGCAGTAAGTCTTCATGCAGGATGCTGTTCTGTTTTACTCTCTGCTATCTGTTAATCTTGGCTGCACCTGTAAATATTGGTTTTATGCTGAAAACAGTAAGTAGCTGTAGTGATCACTTGTAACAATGGAAATAGATTTTTGTGGTCTTACCTAGCTGAGAAGAAAGTGGTGACAGGTGCCAAAACACAGGATGAATGCCACAGGTAGGCTCATCTTCACACTTTGACTAAGAACAGGACAAGGAAATTACAGAGACTTTTTTCCTAATTTTTATCTGTGAAATAAAAACTAATCCAACAGTTCTGCAGTAGGGAATGGAAAAGTGGCTGCTCAGTTACAAATTGAAATCTTAAGCCTTTTTTTCTTCACTTTACTAAAACTTCTTCAAATCCTTACACAGAAGGCACTATGTTGAAACAAAGTAGTGATGCTGGGCATCACTAAAAGTGTGTTTCCTTTGAAATTTTTGTGAGAACAGACATGTCTTATTACAGTGTGTTGAAGCTAGTAATTGGTAGTGAGAATAAATTTAATTACTTCACCGTGTTGATACTACCAAAGTTGCAATTATTCACCTCTTTGTTCAGAGGATTGGGAATTCCTGTACATGGTTTAAAACCGGGATTACATGTAATTAGTGTTAATGCTAATTGCATTACAGGCTCCATTAAGTCCAAGCACTCATCTATTCTCTTTAGTGAATGCACTCTAAAATAGAGTTTTGAGCTCTTTTTGGTGTAGGTTAATCTCTTGTTAGTGAAAGATATTAAGAGATGTATTCACTAATCCAAGAGAAGAATATCTACTTATTTTTAAAACCAGCGTCCTGCTCCATACTCTTGTCTCATACATTTCAGTGTGTCATTTTTCTTAATGATGTGGTGGACAATCATAAGCAGTTAAGAAGACTCACAAAATAATTAGTGAGCTAACAGAAGATTACAATGTACTATAAGCAGTGTGGTTGGAGACCATGAAGCTGAAGGTTATTTTATTTTAGCTGTATTATCAAATTGTGGTGCATGCAAGATACACTGGAAGAGTGCTCTAAGCACAACTGTGTTGCATGTAACAAAGGACTGGAAAGTTTTATGAGAGTAAATGAAAAACGGGGAAAACTGTATTGCAGAGAAGCCAAGAAAGTGGGATTTTGGCTGCTGTTGAAATATAAGTACTGTGAATGCTGACTACCATAATACAGGATTTATGGCAAATAAAATCCTAAAATATTTTTCCCTTACCAAAAAGAAAGGGAGGTGGTAGCAAGAACCCCTCCAGAAACTGTGGATTTCTTCTTACAAGTCTTCTTTTGAAGTTTTAAATTACTTTCTGGTATGATCAACATTTCAATGTGGAGACAGAAAGGAAGACTAAGAAAGAAATTGGGCTGCTTATTTTGAGAGAGATGCCTTCAGTAGACAACAGTTCCAAAACACGTAGGAAAGTTCTGGGTTCACAAATTCAATTTCCAGGTGTCATTGCTCTAAGAAATAATAAACAAATCACAGTATATATATATCAATAGCATACAGATAATTGCACTGAAGATAACTTAGTTAAGCATGTTTTGAGGTTACATATTTTTTTGAAGCCACAGTGTGGAATGGCCTTTGGCCTCCGTGTTGGACCTATTTCAGTTGCTGGTCTGAAATGGGGAATAATGGGGTATTTCAGTGATTCAGATTCACTTAACATCCTTATTACAGGTGATACCAGCCTGTTGTTGTCTTCTACTGCCTTGATCTGAAAGTTTGTGTTCTTAGGGTTGAGCATGGAAAGAAGCAAGATTTTTCAAATTATCTTCTCTCTTCACCAGTTCTTTCTCAGATCACTCATTTTTCCTTGCAGTTTGTTACTCAGAGTCACGAAAAAGCATGATGTTCACAAACCATGAATAACAAAAAAAGATGCGAAGTGTCATACCAAATTTGCTCTGGATCTTGAGTATAATAAATTAATTTAAATCATTATTCAGTCACAAGCAGAAAAAATTCCAAGTACAATTAATATAATTGACATCAGCTAGGTTTAACCTTTTACATCATCCACATCAGTTTTTGGAGCTTTGTCCAGTAAGTCTCAATGCAAACACCATATATTTTGCTGCTGTCTTTATTGGATGGTATTGAAAGAAGCATCCAAGCAGCAGTTCTTTTTCTGTCCAGCTTCTCCTTAGGTGTTATTGAACTAGGAAAAAAGTAATTTTCAAGTCTGGATCAGCACAGCACTTAGTTTTTAATGACATCTTTAGCATCTGAGTGGAGATCACTCATTTGGACTGAGGGCTTCTCCTGTGCCTAATATCTACCTACCAGTCTTCTAATGGAAATCTCTCCATATAGCACTGATTTACAGGCATAGATGTTACACTGCTTTCAGTGGCTTGTCCTGGTAGTTGTAAAATAAAATGTTCCATAAGAGTTATTCAGTGGCCTTTTCATATGTGGGGAAAAAAATCTACACTGTCTAAAAGTTGGGCCTTCATGTGACCTATGTAAAGGACACAAAATCACTTTGATTGAATTAAAAGTTTGATGTCTGCAGTGCAATTCACACAAAAATTTCTCAATAGATTACCCTACCTAGTGTTTGCTTTAAACTCTTGGAGAAAATACTTGTCTTCTGGTGCCATCTGGTGGCTTAGGTGAGAGAGAGGCAGTCTGATAATTGCCATTAAAATCTCATGTTTTGCTAAAAGTTCTTATTTTAAACAACTGGTGTCCTAACATTTGATGTATTTATCCAAATACAAGTCATGGGAAACCATATATAAAAAAGTGCATACAGGTGGATCTTAGGAAATATTAGCAAGAAGAGTACTCCAGTTGCGTTTCAGCATGGTAGAAATCCTTGCAGGCAGCTATTTCACACCTTCCAATGTGAGGTGTGAGCTTGGTTTCAGGTTGTGCATATGTTTGTATGTGCAAAAGTTAGCAGGAGTGGTACCTTAGAGTATGATCTCTGTAGATGCTTCAACTTCTTACTCAGGTATCCCTCCAAGTGCTGCACTTTGCATCTCTCAGAGTGATTCCCTGTAATCCTATTGAATAACTTCATGAGACATACAGAATCAGAATATTCTGATTTGGAAGGGACCTACAAGGATCATCAAGTCCAACTCTTAAGTGAGTGACCCATAAATGGATTGAACCTGCGACCTTGGCATTATTAGCACCATGCTCTAACCAACCAATATAGACTGTCTTTCTGTGCAGACTTTCTGCATGTAGTTGGCCTTTGCTGCTAAAAAGCATCTCATAGTATCTCTTACTCATTTAGATATTCTAAAATACCTTCCTTAATTGCAGAACCTGAGATTACCAATCGCACAAGTTTTAAAATCAGCAGCACTTGCATAGTGCAGTTTGCACATCTGGGACTAAAATACGACATCTCTAGACCCCTGTGGAAGGCTCTGTAGTTCCACATGGAGCTAAGCAAATGGTCACAAGCTTGCATATCTTTGATAATTTTCTATGACTGCCTGGTTTTTTTTGAGGGAAGGAGCCTATGATGAGATCAGTGGATCTTGAGATCAGTGAGGTGACCTTATTTTCTGAAGTGTTGTCACTGGTGCTTTAGACTTAGGTCCTGAAATACCTTAATTTCTTTATCTTTAAAAGGTAAATAATTATACTTACTGTTCTTTGGAGAAACTTGATGAAAGCATTCTTATTAATATTATTAAAATTCAACAGGAATTCTGTAATATATGAGATGCTCAATATATATATGCTATATCATAATGTTTGATTGTATTTGCTTTTGTTTTATGAAAAGTGTGTATTTTTCATTGCCCTTAAATCCAAACAGAGTAAGGGATAATGAAGAAGAAATAACTTCTATGTCTGCATACAGCACTGTGTCACAGAAATATTTGTTGTTGCACTTCTTCATAGTTGCTGTTATATGAAAGAGGCTGGATGAATAGATGGAAGCCTTCAGTTTTACATGAAGGGGAAGGAAATATAAGAAATGTAAAATGGAGAGGGCACTTAATTGCTTGGGCTAATAATATGGTAAGTATTTTTCACCTCCATTACATGAAGAAAAATATCTCTGTGTTACACTGATTATGGAAGTTTTTTGATGGTAATTGCCAGAATATTCAGTTAAAAAGTGGTGCATTTGTAGAATTGAGTATAAAAGGCATTGAAGGATAGTGGTTTATATGTAATTTCTTCGTAGAAATTTCTTCTGTTTTCTGCTGGTTAGTCAGGGTTCTGCAATGTGATTGCTACTTCTGGAAGAAATTAGGAAAGTAGCTCTACATGCCACTGTGGTACTCACTAATGTACACTGTTATTAATTAGAATTTTGATTAATGCAATTTATTGAAGCAAACCGAGGAAGGAATGCCAATGTAATTCTTCTCAATATAAATAACAGAACATCTTCACTCCCTTCCACCCCCTGAAAAAAAATAAACTGTCTGGATTTTTTAATTTATACTGACATGACTGTCATATGTGCTTTCAATGTTGCAGATTATAAAAAAATACAGTAATAATTTCTCATTTTGTTAAGCCACTAGAAAAAAATAGACTTAGGAAAAAATAAGCCTCTTTTGTTCTAAGTGTAATTTTAAAGGAAACCATTGCATTCATTCTGAGTTTTAAATTTCACCTATGTTTTGAAGCTCAGCAGTGAGGGATATGTTTTTAAGTGTGTATCATGTCTAAATTCCAAAGTATTTTTTTAAATGTGGTAAAATTACTTCTGAAACACTAGCTTTTTTTTATTCTATTGTTTTTCCATCCTAAAGGGAGGCATTTATTAAAATATTTTAAAGCCATTGTTCTTTTTTATCTTTCAAAACAAGATTTGAAATTGTTAGCGGTGGACCTTTGTTTATTTGCTTCCCTTTAATAAGTCTATTAGAATGGAAGCTTAATTGAGGGCTTGATTGACATAACATTAGGGTTTTTTTGTTCTTTTCAGATCCACACCATGAAAGTACATATTCTAGGTATGTGCTGGGATGGATAGGATGAGAGCTATCCCTAGAGATGATGTGCCACATCAGAATACAGAATACTAATAAAACATTGAGAGCCATCTGTCAAAGACAAAAAGCCATGGTCAGGGCCTATCTTTCAAAGAAAAATGAAATGACACTTTCCCTGGGAAAGATTAATGTATTTAGTTATTGCCCCTTCCCTTCCCCTTTAACTTTTTAAGCTCTGTTCTCTAGCAAGGTTTTGTATTACAGTTTTTTTTTCCAAATCAGAGAAAATGTTTATAGCCTTGCTTCTTATTGTGTGTGCACGGCTACCTAGTTTTTATATTTAGGCAAGGTATAATTCTGCTTTTCAGATGCATAAGTAACCCATGTTTGCTGCTATTCTCTTCTCCTTCCTCCATGGCTAATAGTGCGAGTTTTGCAAATTGAGACATCTTAGGGACAAATCCCTAGAGGATTTGGCTGCTGGACTCCCATTTGGACAGGTTTTAGCTCCTTCATGAAGGAAGTTGACTGTGGAAGTCCTTTCATTTCATGATGCAGATGGCATACCTGTTAGAGGAGAAGCCACTGCTCAAGCATTCTCACACCATTCAAGGAGTCACATACACGCCACCTCAGACTTCAGCTTCAAGGACTGGGAGTCCTTTTATAGCGGGCAGCTCCAAAGAGTCAAGAGGGGCCGCTTTTGACTCCTTGCTCCCTTGTTGTGCACCTGCTCATGGGCAGAGCATGGGAAATTACATAGCAACAACTAAAATATCAGTGAGTTATCAACATTATTCTTACAGTAAATCCATAACTCAGCACTGTACAAGCTACTAATAAGAAAATGAATTAATAATTAATTACCAGCCAGAAGCATATCAAGGTGTAAGTTCACAGCTTACACCCTAAGACTTCAAAAAAATCCAGCTACTCATGTTAAGCAAGTAAACCTAAGCAAACAGCATACTATATCACACGATATTATAACTCTAAATAACTTACTCTTAGGTAAAACATACTATATTAAACAACTGTCTCTCAACACTTATAACCAAAGATGATCCTACACTGTTAGTTTGAAAGCCACTTTAAAAAGGAGCTGGTCTATCCCATATAAGATTTGCTGCCATGGAGAAAAACAGAAGGTGTGGTATGGGTCACTGAAAATCATCCTTGGAGACAAAGTAGTAAGATTTATAAAAAGCAACTTTATTAAAATGCAATTCAAGCAAAATTAAAAAAAAATTATTAGATCAGCTAAGAAAACAAAAAGGATAAGATCCTTGTTTTGCTACCTAGAGACCTGGGCTCTGTACATTGCAGATGTTATGTGTAAGTGGTTGATTGGTTGGTTGGTTGGTTGGTTGGTTGTTTTTGAAACCTTTATGTCTGCTAGCTGATGAGATACCAGTAGAAGTGTGTTCCATGCTCACAGTTTCAGTGTTTGTTTCAATGACAAAGATCACTGAAAAAAAATCTCTTTACCCACCATCATACCACTTACTGTTCCTTGTGATTAAAAAATAAAGGCAAAACCTGGCTTAGACCATGACCTCCCATGACTTTTAAACAGTTGTATCTGTATTTGTACAGCTGGGGACATAGGAACTCACAATGGGTAGAACAGAAAGAGGCAGGGGGATCCTTTAAATCAGTTTTGCCACTGATTTAGGAAAATCCTGACATAGCATGGCATCATGGATGCTGACTTTTTGAGGTCTTTTCCATCCCCTTTTCTGTGATTTGAAGACTCACTCTATAAGCTCTGTGGGCAGAAAAGAAGTCCCTACTAAAATATTTTATTTTAGAGACTTGTTTTAAATCATGAAGAACAAGTCATTACTTAACATGAAATTAATCTCCATTTTGCTATTGGAAAGGTTGTAGCTTACCTCATCTAAATGACACGGAAAAATCTAGTTATTGGTTCTTTGTTTTTCCCTGTCTCTCGAATGACTTTAATCTTCCTGATTTTTAACTTCTTGTTCCATTAGTTTAGGAGATTTCCTGAGGAGGGAGTATAAAATCACAGCATATAAAACCAAGCATTGTTTAAATATTGCTTTTCTGTTTTAATATAAGAGTAGAAATGCATATTTTGAGATTGAATTCATTTATCATTTATCTTCATTTATTCATTTATCTTAATGAGCTGCTTTTCTTTTTCCAAGGTGGAAATTTCTGTCTCTACAGAGGCTGTTGTGAAAAAGCTGGGATTCTTTGTACTTCTACAGGAGTAGCACCAGCCCAATAAGCCAAACTGGTTCATGACTGGAATTGCTAGTCTATCACTCATTCACTTATTATGTCTTTTCATTTGGCATGCGAATTTAAAACATCTGTATTACTCTGATCCCTTTACTCCTTTTGTCACCTCCTGATTTAGATGGGGTTTTGTATCAACAATTTGTCTGGTGGCACACTCAACCCTGCTCTGAAATCTATGCCATAAACTGCTCTGACTGCCTTAGCATGCAAAATGGTGCATAGGAGTTTGTCATACTGAATAAAGTTCTCTGGTTTTTAAACTTTCAGGGTGTGAAGATACTTGACATGGTCTCCAAGCAAAGAATTACCAATGTGCCTCGAGATGACATAAGCCTTCGCCCAGATATGTATCCCTGCAGCCTTTGCTGGAAGGATAATTTAACACTGATTATTGGCTGGGGAAATTCAGTAAAGGTGCAATTACCTGTCTTTGTAATAAATGCTTGCTGTTATCACAGACAAACAGAGTATTGTTTCTGAAAAGTAAAGACAATCAAAAAAAATAGAATTTGGTTTGACCAGTGTTCAGAACTCCTGCTGCCTTAGAAATGTCATTGGACTGACCCTCAGGAGGAGGAGGAATGATAGGCACCCAGTGGCCAGACTGGCTATTCTGTGTGAGAATATGCAGTGAGTGTAATCCTCAGGGACACTCCTCTGTGCCTTGGAGAGATTTTGTCTTTTGAAAGCTTTTATTCTGCTGTTGAATTAATTTATTTTGATTAGCATTAAGGAAGAACAACTTACCATGAGGTATTTTTGGAGGGGACTGCTTTGGAGCTGAGGAGGTTGTAGCTGCTAAAACAGCCACATGATTTTGGTCAACCATGAGGAAAAAAAAAATGGGTGGGTGGAAGGACAGACTGCTTAGGGTTTTGTTATCTTTCATCAGGAAACTGGTATTTCAAACTTGTGTGGTGCAGACTGATTATAATTTGCTCAGACCAGCACCTGACATGAGTTTGTTACAAGCCTGTTAGTTGTTTTCTAATAACAGACTGCTGCATCACTGCACAGTGGGAAATTAAAAGTGCCTGGTAGGAATAGATGGAAAGGGAGACTAAAGCGAGGTAGGTGACACATAAAAAGCTTTTGGCGCATTAAGCTTAGAGTTTTATAAATGAGGTTTTTCCTAAGTTTGGCATGTGTCTTCACCCTTCTATTTGTGTGTGTTTCACAACATTTGGTTATTTGCATTTCTTTGTATGTACATACCTCCTGTAACTGGGAGGAGCAATAGCAAACAGACTGAATAAGAATCAGGTACCTTGAAAGGTAATGAGATGCAAAGACTGAGAAGACACCAAAACCAAACTGATATATAAATGCTTCTATGAAGAAACCATAGTGGACACGTATTTTCACATTTCTTTTATCTCCCAGCATATTTATAAGGCTGTGAACCACAGCTACAACTTTTCTCTGTGGTTTTCTTTACTGATGTATTATTACTATTTCACAATTTGTGTTTTGCAAAATAAGGAAATCCAGGTCCGAGAATTCCCAGAAATTCCTTTTCTTATTGAGGTGAAGTTAGTACCATTTTAGGAATTACAGTTTTCTTATTGTAACAATTCAAATCTCTGTTTCCTAGATTTGCTCAGTGAAAGAACGGCATGCTAGTGAAATACGTGATCTACCAAACCGCTACGTGGAAATAGGTATGGTTGTATGAATGCACTCCTTTTCAAAAAGCTTTAAAGGTCTTTTACATTCTAGCCAGAACGAAACTGTTACACTTCGAAGGCAACATGTAGTTATAACATAAATGTTTCCTAATTTTTAGTTGCTGACGTTGTCATAATGCCCTCTTGCATAGATGTGAGGGTTTTCTTCTAAAGAGCCTGAAGTTCTGTGATCGTCTAAAATCAGAGATACTTGTGTGAACAGTGGATGCCTTAACTTTCCCTTCATACAGATTCCTTTAGAGAACTTGAGTTTTCATCTTGATTAAATGATTGATGGTCAGTGTAGTGGTAAAGAGAAAATAAATACTACTTTATTTGATTATACGTTGTTTGACTACATTACTCATAACATTTTTCTCTTTTTTTCCCTAAAATTTCTGTTGTGGTGCTAGGAAATTGATTTTAATTTATTTTTGTTTCCTCTCTTGGCTTCTGAATTTTATATTTTCCTTTGCTTTCTTATTTTCTAGTGTCTTGGTTTGGAAAGACAGGTATCTGACAGGGAAACTGGGGTTTCCCTTAGAATGGAGAATGCAAACCCCTCACCCCTGCCAAATTATAATTTTGCAATTAAGGGCTCTCAGGCAAAGATTTGGGAATAGGAATAACAGTTCTTTACTAGGAATATCAATAATACAAATGTGGTAGAAAAACAAAACCACCCCACTAAACCAGCAAACAAACAAACAAACAACAATTTTGGAAAGCCCTGACAGAGTCAGAGCTGCAACCTGACGCCCTGTTGGTCAGGGTGTTGGAAGCAGTCCAAAAGTAAGTCCTCCTGGAGTGGCAGATGTGGTTCTGTTTGAGTAGAGATGATCCTGTAGCCAAAAAGGGTCCAGAGGTGGTGAGAAGGGGTCTGGTGATGGTGAGATGGGGTCTGGTGATGGTGAGATGGGGTCTGGTGATGGTGAGATGAGGTCTGGTCTTCCTCCCAGAAATCGGGGTGAAGCCAGAGAGCTCCTGTTCCCCCCCCTAATCTCAGGTTTTTTTCCCCCGGCAGGAATCGTTGACTCCCCCCACTGGGTGGGGCATCCCACAATAGGACCATGGCATGCAGATGCACTGCTCTGGGGCTCTGGGGAGGGTATAGTCTGGGGAGGTGTTAATGGCCCATTATCAGAAGGCACCTGCCCCACCCCCCCCTCCCCCTCCTTTCAGAGTTACAAGAGATAAAGAAGGAAAACAAAAAATATACAAACATCTCCCCAACTGGTTTCAGCAGATGAAATAGAATATACATTTTTGATTTCATAACCCAAGACATCTAACTAATCTGATGTGAATAAATTTTTATTATTGATGATTATTGGAAAAGTTCTTGACAAAATATGAGTATTAAGTAAAGGGGAATTCAAAGAAAATTTATAAGGGAAGTGGGGATGTAAACAAAAAGTCACAACTGTCCCCAGAAGTATTTGCTGGGGAAAGGAAGTATCTAGGAACAGATAGTGCTGGGAAGATAAACAGGCCCGCTGACTCTGCAGACCAGAGTGGTCAACTCTGGTTGCTTTGATTCTCCCTTGACTGTAGTAACATGAGACTGTAGATAGAGTGTTCAATCAAGATCCTGAATCATGTCAGTTTAGAATGGTGCATGGCATAGGTGTATGTATGCTCTATTTTCTGATTTTAGGAAAGGACTGTTCTAAAAATAGCTTCTGAAAATCAGCTAGGAGACTTGTTAAGCTCTGCAGGGAATCTGGATACTGAGAGATTGGTGGTGTGCCTTACAATTAACTGAGACCTGAAAACTATTTGTTGTTTAGGATTACATGGTCCAAACAGACTACTTAACTGCAGAATTCTAGGATATTTGCAATAATTTTATCAAGGAACAGTTTGGTCACAAGTGTTAGCCTCAGATCTTGTATATAATATTTTCTTTACATGTAAATAGCTTTTAGAAAATAACGAAATGGGTTTGGTCACATACTGACAAGTGAAAAGAGGTAATGTAATGTGTTTATATGGATTGTGCTAGTTTTAGGTGACTGTCTATTGGAACTTGATTAAAAAAAAATTAAAAGCTGTCATCGGGCTATTTAGGTGCAGACATTAAGGATAAAGATTTTCGTGGAAGTAACTTTTTCACCTTCAAATTTCTGGCCTGCAGTTTTCTCAGTATTCTAGAAGATTGGTATTTTATCTCACCTTTTAATGATTTGCTTGAGATTTTATTTTCTGGTTTCTGCTCAAAGCACTGAAATTGTTCTGCCAAATGCTGTCCACAGCACTCTAGAACTTGGGAGGGAAAAGAGAGAGACATTGTTTGTGCAAGTCTCAGTGTAAGTTAATAGTTTTTCATATAGTCACATAGATCTTCTTGACTGCAGTATGTCATGCCACAACATCTATTTCAATTTTATTTCAATATTAGTTTTCAAAGGCATAGGTGGAAGGTCTGATTTTATATTACACCTACAACCAGTATAGTTTTTTTGCAAGACCACTAATATCCAAAGTGGATGCATAAATTGATATACTTGCATAAAGTAAAGAATTTATACAAGGCAAGAGTATCATCCTTCAATGCAAGGACAACTGAGTATCCTTCAGGTATTTTGACTCATAAGATTTTGTCAACAAACTTAGAAAAAATGAAACCCTTAACACAGTATTACTTTTGTCATGTTTAGTGGTGTGGGTTTTTTAAATTTTTTGTCTCCCTGCTTTTACAATTTTTCACCTGGAAAGAAAACCAGAAGTGGAGCAGGAAACTTCATAGTTGCTTGTTTGGTCATCAGGGTAATATATATGGAGTCTATCGATAGAACAGTCTGTCAATAGTTTCAGGTTTATGCTGCTTCAGAGCCATTCTGAAGGCCCCTAAGGTGGTATCATAGATAACTGATGGCATTAGTAGATAATAAATGTTTCTTCAGTACTTTGCAGCAGCACAATGAATAAGGAAACACTATTTCCTGCATCGCAAGTTAGGTGCATAGGATCCTGTTTAACAAAGTTCCTCTTCATCTTGTGTTTCTGTCCCAAGATTTTTCTGTACTTATTCTAAGATCGGAAATAATTACGGTATCTGCTCTGGTGCTAAACCCCTTAATGTGTGGAAGTTACACTGCTGAACTGTTTTAGCTGTTTTATCTTAAAGAAGATAATGCTGTGATTACCTGTAAGAGAAAATAGATGAATTATACAGGTCTCTTGCACTGAGATCCATGTAGCATTGCTAATTTTATTTACATCTTGCAGTATATTAGTGGTGCTTTTCTTCAGTAATCTTCTTATTGTTTTTGCTACAGTTCATTACCTCTGTGAGTCTTCATTCAGTGTCAAAGATAAACTCCAAGTGAGTGTTTCTATTTAGGTTTAAATGTATGTTAGCTGAGCCGATCCTATCAGTTTAGCTCTGTCAGTTACTGCTGTGAAGTAGTGTATTGATTAGAAAGTATTGGTATTGAATTACAGGCTTAATGTGGATTAAATGCCATTGTGATCCTTCTTAAAGAGTGCTTGACCTCTGTGCTCACTCCCAAAGCATGTACAAAAGCTGTAATGCTGCACAGCTTCTGGTCTGAACAGGGAACCCTTCCTTAACTGGAACCCATGAGAAGGTTGGTTGCTAAATAACTAATTAGACTTTTCAGTTAATATAATGCCTTTTCACAGGAAAATAGGTAATCTAGTTTTCCTTGGCCTTGTCAGGATTTTATATAGTTTTATGGAGAAGTGCTTTATCTCTTCCTCAGTTACTCAGGTTGTTAATGATCACAGAAAATAGAGATTAACACCAGAAGTAAGTAAAAGACTTCAAGTTGATTAGAGAATTTCTATTAAATTTATTTTTCTCCAGATTTTATCTTAGGAATATCATCTTAGTTCCAGGTACTAGCCAGGCAGCAATGTCTCTTGAGTACTAGTCTCCCTTTGCATTCTATCAGATTTCCCACAACGCAGATTTCTGGTTTAAAAATTACATGTTTCAAGTCCATGCTTGTAACAACACATCTGTATATTTTACAAGGGAGTAGCTTCACACCTGCATGGCAAGGTAGCATCATGCATTGAGATTGCACATTTCAATTTAAATATATAGTAATGTTTATTTTCTTGTTTGTAAAGTGAGGTTAACAGGATCTAATGAGCCAACATATTTCTCTTTATATAGACGGAATGTAAGGCTTAATTGACTAATGTGATGATCAGGAAATTTACTTCATAAGGTGATTTATGCAAACATTTCATTGAAGCCAAAAACAAAAGAAGAAAAAACCCAAGCCTAATTATATAGTTGATTCTAGTTAGACTTCTGTTCATCTGTTTTGCCACAAGCCAAACCTATTGTTTATAAATTTCTTCATAAAATGAGACAAAATTCTTCAAGATTTTGACTTTTTTGTCTTCAAACCTCAGAATCTCTAAGCCCTAATGTTCTTCAAGACTGAATATTTTCCCTGTTGGTTACCAAAGTTTTCTCAATTCAATGCAAAAAAGAGTTTTTCAGAAAATCAGCTTTGAAGCTTAAGTGATACTTATGTGGGGCCTTTTCTTGTCCTCTAGTTGGAACTGAATTCACATACTGTTGGGGAGAAAAAAAGGTTATATTTTACGTCAAGTGCAACTCCATTCACAGGATAATAGCTAATCAAAGCATGCTATTTTGTGTTCTGTTTTGGTTTGCATAAATTACCTAGCACACTAAAAAATCTGCAAAATTTGTATTCATTGTTATAGGTCACAGTGCAGTATATCCTTAAGTGTTCTCAAGATGGTATCTCCACCACCAGTGCTTTTAGTTTAAATCAGAGGTAAAACCCTCTGACTGTAACCAAAGTTTTACTCTTTAAAGTTTGCTGTGGTAGAGCAGGGGCTGCTTTTAGAGGTATGACTAAACAAAATAGGCTCCTTTTAGTTTCAGTGTGTCTCATACATGTGGATCTTCAAATCCCAGAGAAAGTGGCTTTATACAGTTTAGGTAAATAATGTAGCATATATTGTTTCATGTCTGTAGTTTGGTGTATTTCATACATTTCATTTAATGAGCAGCAAAAAAGATTTACAGTTTTCTTCATTTTGCTTCCTGGTAATTTGTTTGACATCTGTACATAGATGCTGAACATGGACTAGATCCACTGTCAGCCTATCTTCTATCTTCTCTTATGAGAGGCATAAACATGTATGACACATGGCCATACCTCAGTCATTTCCATTTATTTCAATACTACATTTGTTTTAATTATTTTGGATCCTTTTCAAATTAACAGCATTTCTGCATTGTCTTTATGTTGGATTTCTTTTCCTCTTTCATCACAACACAGTGTCCAGAGAGTAAGTCAAATTAGCCTGTTACTGTTCTGTGTAGCTATAACTTCCATCTTCTTTTTTCAGTGAGACTTTTTTGATTAGCAGCATCAAATGTTTTTATCAGGTCAAGAAGCACTGTCTATGCCAGTTATTATTTGTTCAAGGCTGTAGCAGCTGAGCTAGAGCATTGTGTTTCAACAACATCTCTTGAGAAAAACGAGCTGAGAGAAAGCTGATAGTGAAACCAAGGAAACTAAACTCTATTCAAAAACAAAAATTGAAATGGTGATTTTTGTTTTTTTCATTATTTTTGCTTCACAGGTCAATACTTGTGCTTGATCTTAAATACACCAATACATTGGGCATTAAAAGCATTTTCACTGGCAAAGGGACTAAAGTTCTAGTATAAGACAAAGAAACACATGGATTTTAAAGCCCTCTCTATAATCATGATAAATGGTAATTCACCATGCTGTTTTCCTCTTCAAATACAAACCACAGTATTTTACATGCATTTGAGAGCCTTCTCTTGGCCCTTCTATAAAGCTGAATTTAAAATGTCTTTGATAGTATTGTGGATTTCACTTTGTTTTTTCTTTTCAATGTTTTTCCTCCTGCCTTCTATATTACTTTAAAATTCCAAATATTCGATTGTAAACTGGAATAAGATATGTAGGTGGTTTTGAACTGATTTGTTTAAAATAATCACTGAGAGCAACATGTGACACGGTCAAAATAATCTCATCAGTTTTGTAGGCTAGAACAAGGTAATTATATACATGATTACGAATGTGAACCTCTTCTCTGTGAATGGATTGAGTGTTCTG
Organism: Phylloscopus whistleri; assembly: GCA_017589585.1. Classification (NCBI taxonomy): domain Eukaryota; kingdom Metazoa; phylum Chordata; class Aves; order Passeriformes; family Phylloscopidae; genus Phylloscopus; species Phylloscopus whistleri. The sequence goes on along the minus strand of JADMLD010000989.1, from coordinate 3,190,412 downwards.
CCCTTGTGTTGTAGTGTGGTCCTTCATTGATGCCAAAGTGTCAGCATTCATTAAAAAACAGTGCTTGCTTATTCATTGAGAGACACGTGTCAAATATATATTCCGTTTCATTGTATTTTTTCTCCCTTTGTGGGAGGACAATTATTTCTCCCATTCCTTCTTATTGTCTTAGCTAAAGAAAATCAGCTTTATTTTTAATGCCATTATGCTGTATTTTCTGTTTGCCTTGCTAAAATAAATAGTAAATTTTAGTAAATATATATATTAGTAGTGTAATGCTAAACAGTAAGGAAGGAACTTTTGTTTCCTACTTACGCTTAGATTCTCCTAAAACCATGTTGGGGAGAAAATAATGAAGTAGCTGATGCTTTTTTAAAGATTACAGTTACAAAGCTTGTTAATATAAAAACACTTGGATGATTCTTGTTTTGGTCCCCATGAGAGAGGAGTTCACAAAAAAGGTCATTATAAATCCAGCAGAATAAAAAAAATAGATTTTTCTGTGGCAGAGGTCTCATTTTTTAGGTCTTTTTGTAAATAGAGTTCAGCAGTCTTTTTCTTTCTCTTTCTTGAAATAATCTCATGTAACTATCTTGATTTCAAGATCAATTTTAGAAAATTATGTTTTCAGTATTATGAGCAAGAAGAGATACTATGAACTGTGATTTTTTTGTAATGAGTGTATCTATAAATTATTCTATGATCTTAAAAGTGATGATAAATAAAAATCTTTGTGTTATGTACCAATAGATATAGCAAGTGCAATTCTCTTATTGCCACGTGAACTTGCTGTGAATATGGAAACCAATGAAATTGTACTACTTATTGCCTGGTTTATTGAGTTTGATTTTTGTTTTGCTTCCTTTTTCAATGTGATTACTGAAAATCAGACTGCACCTTCATTTCAAATGTTTCATCTCTAGCATATCCTGGAGTGCAAACATTTCTTTTTGCAAACTGTAATATAATTTAATATATTAAATGTAGATTTTCATCTAATCAAACTGGGAAATCTCTGGGTTTGTTATCTGTGTTGAGTCTTCAGTTCTCTGAAGTGGTGCTGTATGCTGTTGATTGTCTTTGAAAATCAGTGAGTTTTTCTTAGGTAATAGTTCATACACATTCATGTTTTTAAGTCTGTTTTTCTTTTCTGTATTTCAGTTTTCCAATTTGACACTGAATTCTACATCAGTGGACTTGCACCTATCTGTGACCAGCTTGTTATTCTTTCATATGTAAAGGAGAGCTCCGAAAAAACGGTAGGTTTTTTATCTCAGAGTTTCTTCACATTAATTTGGCCTGCAAATTGGGCCTTAAACTAGTCATACAAAAATGAATATCTGAGAAAAAAATGGTAGTCTGCTGCTAGTGAACAGTGCTTGAAACATCTGTGATCCATAGAACAAGGTCAGTGAGGTGATGTTGAAGGCTAATGTGCTTATCTTTCAGAAATCATGTTTGAGTTCCTTTTTTTCTTGCAGAACACAGAGAATGTCTCTAGCTAGCCCTTCTTGCTCCTTTTTCCTTCCTTTCTTCCACACCCCAGCCTTTTTCTCTCCTTTTCTCTCTTTCTTCCCGGTGTTTCCACACCAGAAGAAATAAAGAATCTTGTTTAGCCATAAGAGGAGCTTGCTGACACTGTGTCTCCAAAGAAATAAAAGTAGTGAAGTTGATCAACTCAAGCAATAAGAGTCACTGTGGGGTGGAATGAATGACTGTGAGGCAAGTGGTGTCATTGTCTCCCTTTCTTCTAAGATCTTTAGTTGTGTACACCCAGATCCATGTGAGGATAGATAGAAATTAGAATTCATGTCAGCCGTTTTTACTGTGCCTGGACAAGTGCCGTGTCTGTCTCTGGCGCTGATTTCATATTGCCAAATAAAAGGTAAGGCAGTGGAGGAAATCCTTGAAGCTGCGGTGTGAGAATGGCAGCTGCTCTTGATCATCTCTTTGATAAGCATGTCTGCGTTAGACAACCATCACCATGGTAACCTTAAGAAACTGGGTGCACAAGTTGCTAGGCAATGAAATGCTGTAGGTTCAAACAAATGCTTGAGCCTTCTAAAATCAGTGAAGTTAGCTTCTAGTTCTACATCAGGATGTCAGATTATTATTTCTTTATTTATATTAAGGAGATAAATAATGTCACAGCAATATTTCCCAGAAGAGTCAGCACAGTAGTCCTCCAGTGTGGGAGAGTGGGTGAAAGACAAGAAAGCAGACAAATGGGATAAGGAGTGGGGAGGAAAAGGCGGGTTGAAATGCTAGAGAGCAAAGAAATTGAGAAACTGCTGTTAATGAAAAACTAGTACAGGAAAGAAGCTAGTGTAAACAAGGTAGTGACTGCTAAAGGGTTAAAGCCATTTTGCTTTAGGAAAGAAAGTGAAGGGAATTTCAGGTGATACAATGGTAATTGAATGTAGAAAAAGTTCTTTTAATGTATCTGCTTTTAATTAGTCTTTTAAACAAACTTCAAATGCTGGACTTCACTAACTTCTCGGTTCTCTGGGTAGCTGTAGAAGGAACAGAAGTACAGTTGTCTCTGATAGTGCATCTGTGTCCTGTTGTGATGGGAACCTTTATTAGTGTTTTGACTCACTTGTCTTGTTAGTGTGGAGTCCAAACTGCCTGAGCTTGCAGCAGAATTGCTGCTCACTACAAATGTCCTTTAGTTGCAAGGAACACTGGTCTTCCTACACTTGATTTCACAGCTTGCAAATAACAGCTTCTTACTTACTACAAATTAAATCACAATTGAACTTGCTTTGAAAGGGTTTTTTGTTTGGGTTTTTTTTTCATGGAACAGTTAAATTGAGAAAAGACCCAAGTGGTACTACTTCCAAATGGGTAGGTTAGAGCTGTTTAAATCCACTTTATATATATATGTCCTTAATCTTTTATTCTGTATTTTGCTATAATTCTCAGCCTGAAGTAGAAAATATATGATTGTCTTCGACCTTGACTTAATTAAAAATGCAGCTAGTTGAAGACAGCAGTTTCACTTGGACAGAAGGTGAAAATCTATGATAACCATCTTACCATAATCACCTGCATTGCACTTGAAAGTTCATTTCACTCTAAGTTTATCAGAACAGCAAAGTTTTTGTATTAGTCTCAGATTAATTTTTCCCTGCTGCTGCTGGCTGCTTAAAATCAAACACCAGCTTAAAAAAAAAATCATTTTAATACCAGAATATCATTGATTCATAGAGCTCTGTCCTTCAGGGCATGAGTCCAGTGGGGTGTGGGTTCTAAATTGTTGTGTTGCTTGTTGAATGAAGCAATTGATAGTCATCTATGGTAGTCCTGAAAACTGCTGAGACCAAGAGCAGAGAAGTAGCGAACAAACTCAGGGTTGGACCTATGTCTTGTCTATACCTCCTCTTCCAGACTGATGTCTTCAAGGGAAGCAATCCAAGAGTAACTTGGATTACTTGGAGTAACTTTACTTTGAGTTCCAGATGCAATTACTCTGTGGAGCACAGCTTTGCAATCTGTATGATTTGTAACAGAGTACCCAGTGCAAAGTATTGGATCTTTGTGAATGTTTGCAGCTGTCGAATTTCAGCCTTTTTTGTAGATGACCACCAGTTGGTATAGCTAAGGTAAATCATGTAGGAAACAACTAAGATGTCATTTTTCTAGGAAGTGGAGTGTTGTGCAAGGCCTAGACTCGATATTGTACAACCCCTGCCTGAGTCCTGTGAAGAGATCTCTTCTGATGCACTAACAGTACGAGGATTTCAGGAAAATGAATGTCGTGATTATCATTTAGGTAGGTGTTCTCAATATTGTTTTGTTTTCATACCTTGCTTAAAAAAATATTTGGGTGCACTTAGCCTCCTTTTTAATTTTTATGTCATTTTTTTATCATCTCCTTGAATAGCTGTAACTGCTTATGGCACTGAGGTGCAGAGTGGAAATCCACAAGAAACAGTCACATGAAAGAAAACAAATGTGTGTATTTAAACATCATGATTTTCAATGCTGTCTGTTAGGTCAGACATACTGGAGAAGGCAGAAGTATGTATCTCATGTAATGTCCAGTATTGTGGAAGGAAGCATCTTTGATGGAGATTTATTCAACATGTGATGCATAGGAGCTCTTTTCACGCAAAGGTCTTCACAAACAATGAAATGAGTGGCACAATGTCTGGAAAAGCTGCTTTAGAGGGAAAGATTGAATAAGTATCATTTCAACTAAGAGGTACATGGGTCAACTTAAAAGGGGCACACTGATATTTAGCTTCCCTGTACTAACAAAGCCGCCAGTTATATTACAGACCTCAAATGGTAAAATGGAATGAATAGTAACTGGATTTTGGCAAGCTCCACCTAGAAGATAGGTTTAATTATGTAACAGGAAGGGAGATTAAGCCCTGGCACAATATTTGCCATATTTTAAAGATGGGATAGTTTTCTGATCTATATGTTGTAGCTCAGAAAAATGCATGGCAAAGCTGATGCAAAACTCCTCGGGTGAAGATTATCTGGCCTGTGTTATACAGAAGCATTTCTTTGGGCTTTTAAAATCCATGAATCTGAATTTTAAGTGTCTCCTCTAGCAGCATGCTTCAAATCATAGGCTTGGCAAACCTCTTTGTGTACATCTATGCCCTTAAGCCACTAGAAATATAATATATATCCTCCTGACCTCAAAAACATCAGTGCTGCTATCAGTAGAATTGGGATTTTTTTATACATCTTCCAAGGCAGAACACTGATGTCCACAGCTGTACTTTTATGCTTTATGAATATTCTAGTTTACCTGAAAATTTGAAATGTTTTGTATGGCTTTAAGACAAGCATTATTTTGTGAATTGCTTATCACTTCAGGAGTGTATTTGTATGTGTTTGTAGAAACTGATCTGGACAGTGAGTGGTTTCCTAATTAATACCTACAAAGTATTAGTGTTTCTTCATGGTTCTGTGCAAATGATAACTATTCAGAACAGTCATTTCCTGCATTTGATTTTACCTTTTAGTACTTCTTCTTTGAGCTTACTCAAAAATAAAGGCTTATGGTGTAAGAAAATGCATTATACATACAGCCTTAACTTACAGCATTGCAAATGCATTGCTGTAATGATGTGCTGTGTCTTCAGGAGTTATGGCATCTATCATTTATGCTTTTGATGGCTTTGACCTTGATGGGAAGGATAAGTTATTGCAGGCTGTGTATTGTAATAGTCCTCTAAAAGTATAATAATAGGTTCTAAACCATCATAAAGTTTACACATAGTAGATGAATCAGGATTTGCAATAAGCTGTAGTGATTTTTTGGAAGATATTTTGCCATTTAAACTAGTTTTAATTTATTGGAGAATACAGCTTCTAAACTAGTGTGTCCTGCAGGAGTAGCCTTGCTGTCTTCCTTGCATCTCCTCTTTGTAAATTGCCCTCAAGGGTGTACTAAAAAGCAGAACTTTACTTAAAGAAAATATAATAATAATAAAACCGTGTTTGCATTTGCAGAGTATTCGGAAGGTGAATCACTTTTTTATATCATCAGCCCAAGAGATGTGGTTGTGGCTAAAGAGCGGGACCAAGATGACCACATTGACTGGCTTCTTGAAAAGAAGAAATACGAAGTAATCTTTACATCATTCTTTCCTTCAGACTTTCCTTGCTTGGAAATTTGAGTAGGGTGATGGACTTTTCTAGGTCATTTGGACTGGACAGTTTCTGTTCCTATAGTTATTGACTAAATGCTTGTAGATGATGGGAGTTAACTATACATCCCTCCATCTCTTACAGAGTTAGTCTCACTACTGAAACAACTAATCAGAATTTCACCCAAGTGATGTAGCTGAATTAGATGCTGAAAATACTGCTCTCATCATCAGTTATGAAATGTATTAGCTTACACTGAAAATATTAAAACTGTGTTTTTGCTTTAGAACACCTGAAAATTATTAAAACTGCATTTTGGCTTTAGAACAGCAGAAGAGTTAACTAATGAGCTTTACTTTTAAAAGTAAAATACTATGGGCTCGAACTGTAGCTGTGCATGCTGAAAGCGTTGTTGCTCACAATAAAGCTGTTCCAATATTAAAATACAAGGGTATACAGCTCTGATGGAAAAAAAAACCAGCTCAGCATTTGGTTGCATAAATATTGGGGTTTGAGTATGTATATCTAAACACCTAAAACAATAATAATAAATTCTTACATACCATATCAACATGCACACAGTGGTCTGAATTCTAATATCCTGCATTTATTGGCTTAGAATATTTGTTATGATGCGTAAAGTTAACTTGCAAATTCTTATTTATGTTTATTTTGTGCCCATTATAAGAAAAAAAATGTGGAAAAGCCATTCAGCATGTATTGCTTTTGCTAATATAATCATGATATTTCTCATGCAGATTTGAATCCATGTGGATGCTTTTGTATTTGAATAGCAAACTTGTATGATGAGTGCAGTTTTGCAGTATATGTAAATCACAGCATTTGGTCCCTGAAGACTCCAGTAATTTGCAAGTGACAGCTGTATGTGTTCTTTATGAAAGCCATTCAAGTTAGTAAACAGGCATGTTGTGATGCATCTTAAAAGTTTCATTTTTATTTGTAAAAGTGCCAACTTTTTTTCTGTACGTTCGAAAAAAGTAGAAGAAGTAGAAGAACAGCAAATTACACTTAACAATAAATCATTCTGACTGAAGAAGACATTTGGGCTGGGGAACTGGAAGGTAGCCTTCCCCCATTCAGCCCTTTTCCTGTTTGTTTTTTTTTTCCACAGGTTTTGGATGTGGTCTCATTTGAAAAAGATCAAATGTGACTGCATTGTGTGTTTTGTTGTAATCTTGTGATTTGATCCTAATATAATTATGTGGAGTGAACCCAGATGGAAACAAAAGTAGTTTTCTCTTTGCTTGACTGCTTTTGTTTGAGTATGAATTCAAAGCTGTTCATCCAACCATGGCATTAAAAGTTATAGTGCTTCCAATGATCTACTCTGAAAAGAGCTTTCTGTATTGAAGTTTGTGTATTTGAGTAGTATCTCTGTTTTCTCTTTTTGAATATAGGAGGCTTTGATGGCAGCTGAGATCAGTCAGAAAACCATAAAAAAGCATAAGATTTTGGTAAGTTTCAAAACTTCTATTCAAAACAAAGTATTTTCTTTGTTTTAGAATGCTGTAAGATGCAATAAATAAATCCCGTGGTTTTTATAACACCGGCAATAACTGTTAGGCATACTCCAACTGGCATCCAATTTCTTGGTTTCAGCAACAGAACAGGAGAGTTAGGCTGTGAAACATGAAAGGATCTGCATTTTATGATGGTGCTATTGGCATTTGAAAGGAAGAGAATTGATTGTTGATGGGGGGTTTGTTTGCTTTTACTTTTGTATTAAATTTACTGTTGCTTGAAGTAACACACAGTATTGCACTATTAGAGATTACAGGCAGGAGTGACAAATTTCTTCTTAACTTATACCTTGTACATGTAAAGAGTTTAAGTAAGCTCCTTTTCTCACATATAGTTATTTCCCATGTTTATAGTCCCTTTCACAGAGCAACAGAGTATCCATGTTTAAAACAATAGGAGGAATGGTGTAATAGATGCAAAAGCATCACTAATTTTAGCTTTTGTTTGTTTGCTTTTGTTTCAATTAACTAATACTGATGCTGCTTTAAATTGAAATTTGTACAAAGTGTTCAAAGATATGTTTAATTTTTTGGCCAGATTACTGATGTAATAAGCATGCTGTATATCAGTATGTCTTACAAAACTTTTATTCTTGTATAATCCAGAAGTTGAATCAAGATTTAAATGGCATGCCATTACCTATCACAGAGTTTGCATTTAACAAAGCTACTCTGTGACCCTAGCAAGAGATGTAAAGAATTGTTAAATGGGGTCCTGGCAACGCATTAGGAGGAAAAAACAAAACCCAAACAAACACTGAATTAAATAAAACAAACAAGCAAAAAACAAACAAACAAAAAAACCCCACAACTTTTCTTCTGCTTTGCAGAAATTTGCTCTGCAATAAATTATTAAATTCAGTGAAATACAAGCAGTTCTTGAGAGTTTGATCTCTAAAGCAAAACCCAACAGAATGTGTTGAGGAAACAAAATGTCGACATCAAGCCCTAAGTGAAGGATTAATGGAACACTGATTTAAAACAACTCGTACTCTCATTAATGACACCACACTCAGGATACCTGACAAGTCTGGTAGCCTTGGGGGTTTTCTAGATGGCAGTAATTATCACTGCTCCTCCGCACCTCTTGAGCAGAGCACAGAGATCCTAAACAACCAGGTCTACATCTCTTTTCCTTATACATCTTCTCTGCTCACTGGGAAGCTGGTCCACAGGAGAATGAAGATTTCTGTCAGCCTCTTTCTTGAGAATGGTGAAGTTGAAAATGCAAAGGTGGTTCCTATAATGTAATGAAATCCCAAAATCTTGTGTATGTGCATTTTTTTTTCTAACTTTGTAGTAGACTGACCAGTTGAAGTTGTTGAATATCCCTGTTCATATTCTGCTATGGTCAGTACTGTCCTTGATACTGATCAAAGAAATGGTGTGCAAATGTTTATTTTTTCCAAGAAACAACGGCTTCTTTTTCACTGTACAACTTTGTTTTCCTTTTTTCCTCTTTTTTCTTTTTTCTTTCTAAAAACAATGTGCTTTTTTAGTGATGTGATTCTTAAGTTAGACAGTGAGTACACTAGGAGGCTCACGCCAAAATTTTAATATATATTAAATGCCTACCAGAAACATTTTACAACTGATCTGTGTGATGAACTTTGAGAAAGGAAATTTAGTATGTAATAACTAATAGTGTTGCTAAGTTCTCAATAATTCCTGCACTTTATTGAGCAGCGTTAGGATTTATATTCTCAACCAACTTTTTGCCCTCTGCAAACTTTGTGTTGACAAAGAGCATGTCTTATACAATGACTGGAGGTTTTCTTTTTGAACTAGTTCAAGCACTGCAAGATCATCTATGCATTTCAAACAATCCTTAATAATTAGATGTGGTAGTCTTCTTAGCATCAGTGAGGTTATGAGACTTATTTAAAAGAGCACCTTTGGTTGAACCTGTGAGCAGTCTATGCAGGTATTTTGTATTGACTGTTCTCTGGGCCCTACTTTTAAAGGAGAATCAGGGGATGCACTTAGAGCCTTGATTTTCCAGCTGTATGCACTGCTGTTACAGTTTCTTGTGGTAGTCAAGTAGTTCACTTCCAAACTTTTATAACTAATTCAATGGTTTTATTCCCTCTAGGACATTGGCTTAGCCTATATAAATCACCTGGTGGAGAAAGGAGAGTATGACCTGGCTGCTCGGTAACCTAGTATTAAAGATCTTCTTTGCTGGCTAAAGTGTGTCTGTGTGGGGGAAAAACAAAAACAAATTGTTGATTCTAAAGTATTTGCGGATGTTGATTTTCTGTGTGTTCTGGAGTTTCTGAAATTTCAAAACATAGAGGTGTATTGCAGTGCCATATATTTTTTGTCTGTAGTGACCTAAAAGTTACTGTACATTTTAACTGGAACTGAGGCATATATTTTTGAAAGTAAGCCTTGATTTTTCAAAGTCAGACTAGATCTTCAAAACTAAAGTTTTCTTTGGATTTTGATAAACTCAGTTTATTAGTGCGTCATTGCATATAAAACCATCAGAAAGTAATTTGATTTTGCATAGGTGTAAACAAAAATGTCAAATGTGGGAATCTAAAGTAAGGATCAGAAATTACCCAAGGTTTTTGTTTTCATGTACGTGTAAGCGTATGCATATCTTTTTAAGTGTTCCATTTTTCTCAGCTGAGATTTAAAAACTTCACTCATAAAGCTGACCAAGAGGGTGGCATCTCTGCCCATGGTGTGTGGATTTCAACTAGATGATGTTTAAGCTTTCTTCCAATTCAAACCATTCTATGATTCTATGAAAGTTAATATGGCTCTGATCACTAAGGATGAATGCATAATAAGCAGTAAGTCCTTGGATGCAGTAAAAGTTTAAGGTTTGGAAGGAGGAGAATCTGGCATACTCTACTTGAAGAAGAAAGGAATCCTTGTAGTAATGCTGTCACATTACTTTCTGTACCTTCTTTTGTTCTCATCTCTTTCATTTTCCTTCCAGAAAGTGCCAGAAAATCCTTGGCAAAAACACAGAACTCTGGGAATTTGAAGTTTACAAGTTTAAAGAAATAGGTCAGCTTAAGGTAAGTTAATTTCTCTGTTATGCACTCAAGTAATTTGTATGTTGTACTTACTGTTTGTATTGACCAAGTATCTAAAGCACCACATTTAATGGCCCTGTTCTGGTATTGCTGCCCAGATCTCTGTTTTTAGACAGCTGTCTTTCTGGTTGATGTGTATATGCCTTAAAACAAGATTGGAGGCATAGTACTACGCATTTTACTTGCTGGCAGTCTCCATGTGAAAGACCCACCCCCATGGCTTTTACTTGCAAAGATGCTCACAGTTAAATACATCTTTCCAATTTACTTTTCATTCATTTCCAGTATGTCCTAAAAATCCTACCCCAAGTATTAAGGAAAATAGACTCTGTGGGTGCCAGTCATTCTGGCAAATCCAGGTCCATTGCAACAGTTACACAACTTTAAATGTCAAAGAATTGCAGAGCAACATTGAAGACCTATGCTGTGCACTAGAAATGGTGGTAAGAAAGGAGTAGTCTGCACTGTCTGGTGTTTTCCCTAGTTGCCAAGCCAGTTACTACAACAGTACACATTTAATGTGAGAGTCTCAGTTAATAAATTGCACAGGACATAAAGCCTAGTACTGTCACTGCTAAACCAATTGAAAACATTATGCACACTCCCTTTGGTAACGTGTACATTTACTTCTGAATTTTATGTCTTCCTATTCAAACTCAATGAGCCAAAAAGGACATACTATTAAGATCTCACAGCATGCAGTCCCCTGCTGGTTTTGAGCTATTTAGTTCTGTTCAAAGACCAAAAGTGTTTCAGCATTACGAATTTTAGAAATATGTAGCCCTGGTTCGTGCCTGAGATGTTTTGGTTTTCTGAAACTCTTTTCCCAGAGAATTTTCTATAAACAAGAGACATGTTTTTCTAACTGTAACCTTTGTTTAATTCTTTACCTAGGAGGGACTTCTTCTTGATGTCCCTCTGGTCTGACCAATGTGATTGAAGAAGTTTGTCTTTGTTTCACCAATCAAATTGTTCTGTGTAGAATAGTATAAAAGGGAAGAGATTCCCGGAAATAAAGATAGTCATTTTCAGCCTTCTGAAGTTGGAGTCTGTGTCATTGTGGTGTACAACAGCATCAGAAATGTCTGACTTATGTCTCAGAGCCACTCCAGTGCAAAAACAGCCTTACCTTTAGTATGACTTCTTTGTGGTTTGGTGCATTCTTTACTACTTTGGAAGATGAAATCCTATGTTTCTGTTTCTTTATTTCAGTCTAGTAAAGGACTTGAATGCAGGTAGAGGTGAACTTTTGATACACTGCTTCTTAGTCCTTTTGGGTTCATTTTGTTTTTTAGCTGCATCTAGAAGGGATGTTTGTCTTGTCTCCATTTACATCATCCAGCAGACTGTAAAAAATAAAAAAAAATATAAAAATGTTTGCAGGTTTGTTGCAAAAAAATCTCTGCTCAGTTACCGCCTTTCTAAACAGTTGGCTGTTTTCAGCCTTTAGAATATCTTTTTTCTTCTTAGAGCCTAGGCCCAGGAATTCTCAGAAATATTTGAGATGCAGTCCATTACATTATTCAGCTTCAAGTTGCCATTCTAGAAAATGCCTGCCTTTTTTCACTATTTCAGTCACATATAACTTTTTCCAAATTTCTAAAGATGTCTGAGTATCCTAAAGGATGAACTAAATTAAGCCAGATCTTAATGAAGGGGTTCTTGTAATGCTTGGGATCACTTGTGTGGAATTTTTTACCTACTTATGTGACTAGGAGATATTAAAGACCATATTGTAGCTGGCCTATAATGGCTTTAAGCCCTGATGAGGAGACTATTCGAGATGTGGAAACAGGATTTATTTCAAAACAGAATTGTCTTGGAAGAATTTGCACTGCCTATAAAGTTGTTGCCTGAAATCTGATGTTTCAAATCTAGCATGATTTGTCAATAACTAAGGTGACAGTAAACTAAAGGCTTAGAATTTCCTTCCTGCACAGAGGAATAATGTGATACCCCAGTGTCAAAGTCTGCAGGGTGAGTGTTGTTTGTTTGGGTGTGATTTTAGGGGATTTTTGAGTGTTCTGTAGTAAGCTGTCCTGTTTGGCTACCAAAGGTTGCGTTTTGATATCTTGATGTCTCTTGTTTTCAGTGAATGTCCTCTAGCAAATCTAGTTGTGGCAGTTTCAAGATTCTAGAATCTTGCAGGGACCTGTTCCTCTTCTCCTCCAGCAGCAGTGTCTTTGAGGGACTTACGTGCTTGTATTGCCTTTTGCCCAACCTGGAAATGAAACTCGTGTTAATTTTAATAAGGAGGTAATATAAGAGTGGATCTTTATTTGCAGGCCTTCAGGAGCAGTTATGGAAAGATGTCCACAAAAGCCGACCCCTACAGAGATGAGTACACATTTATAGGTTTTAGGAAATTAGCATAATTGATAAAAAGCACCAATTAGGAGGACAAGTGGTGATCCAGTTCCCCTCCCAGGTCAAGCCCCTTCTCTGGAGCACCCCATTCAGCACTAGTTGTACTTTGTCCATGGGAATGTATTTCAAAGAGTTGTTCTCGGCCTTGGCTCCCAGGAAGAACCAAGATAGCACTGGAAGCTCTGGAATTTGTTTTGTCCTTCTGCTTAGGGAAAAGCAGTGGGAAAGTACTGGGAAAACTAGTCACTAATACAATAGGTGACAGAGTTACAAATGTATGTGTAGAGAATACAGAAAACAAAGAAAAGAAAAAAAAAGGCAAAACCCAAACGGCATCACTTCTGCTCAAGTCATTTCAGTATAAAATTTAATGTCTCAGCTCAAGCAGCTGAGGAAGGTGGATGGATTCAAAGGGGGATTTCAAACTCTGTGAATGGTGGCTGTTGTGGCATGAGGGAAATGCTCTATTCTGTTTGCTGTGACAGCAGTGACTTTCAGCAGTGGTGCAGGATGATCAGCTAGCAGCAGCAGTGCTTTTACCAAAACATTGGCTGGAAGACATTTGAAAGACTTCACCTGACTCTGTAGTGTGTCGCTATTTTATTAGGGACGGCTGAATAGCAACACAGACTCTAAAGGTCTTCTCGAAGGCAAAAGCCCAGTTTATTAGAAATCGCATCTTTTATAGACTGTTCCGAGAGAACTGGACATGGTTGGTCTTCCAACCAACACCCCTCACCATTATTGGCTAATTAGAAACAATACCGCTTTGTAAGCATCTTGCAAGTAAACAAGTGCAAAAAGCACCAGGCGCTGGATTGTTTGGATTCCTTCCTCACGGCTTCCCAGACCAGTGTATGGGAAAGTTATTTGACTTTCTTTCTCACAGGTTCTGCTGCTGTCTGATACTTGAAAATTTCTCTCTGACCAGGCTGTCAGCATTCACAGTAGTGGGAATTGCAGAGAGCAGCACTATCCTGACATGCTCTTCATCTCTTAGATATCCTTTGAGGAATAAGTAATTGTATTCTGGCTTATTGGTGAGATGGTTTAGGCTATCTCATGTCAGCTTTTATATGGACTTTCTTGTGTATACCTCATCCTTACATTTATCGATGAAAAGTCTGAAAGCAGATCTTGAAAAGAAACAAGGGAAGAAAATATTTCTGTGCATAGTATCCCTTTTTTATTTAAAGTCACTTTACCCCATAGTTCAAGATTTGGCAAAAAGACAGTCTGATTCAGAAGGTTTTTTGTCTGACCTTGCTCCCTAACTGCAGCTTAAAAATAAAATAGGAAGAGTTTGTAACCTCCAGCATGGGTCTTGGTTCACCTTTGTGCCAAGGCTTAAAAATAAATTGTATGTTTCTTACATGCTTCTTGTATGCTTAGTCTTTCCTGAGCATGGTGGTCAAACTGCAGGAGGTGGCTGTAATTTTTCTTCAAAGCAATGGGACATGGGGCAGGAGAAATTTCCTTCACAAAGCAGTCTGGCTCACACATAACAAGGGAACTGCACCTCTCCCGAGCTTGCTGTCTGCCAAACTGCAGCCAGGAGTTGCAACAGTCTGTTGGGAGAGGTTGTTCATTCAGGAGGTAGCAGGAAGGTAGAAAGTGGGAGTGAAAACAGCCATTGGAGATTGTCTTCTGCCTTTGAGTCTCCAGTTATTGTCCAGCTTGCTTTCTCTATGGTCACAAGAGACTTTTTATGAAGGGGTCAGGAATATGATACCCCAGAGCAGCTGGCAAAACTGTGCCCTGAGTTAACTGATATATTCAGCTGGTGGGAGCTGATGTTGGCAGCACTGCGTTTCAAAAGCTGGCCAAGTCCAAACACTGCAAGGAGAGGAGAGGTCTAAAATGTAGTGAGATGTTTTTTGTCCTGCTTTGTTCAAACAACTTCAGTAACAAAATGCTGTTGTACCATGTGCCAGTAGCAGGCAACAGGCAACAACATCTCTGAGTGTTTGGAGGAATTTCACTGGTGTTGGTCCCTCAGCTAAATACCCTACAATCCCCAGACAGCTGGTAGCAGTAGGATGTATTTTAGCAGGAAATAATCTTGGCCTCTAGTTGCATGGAATAGTAGTGCTAATTATATGCTGTGCTGAAATTCCAGGGTATGAGCTGATTTATCTGGCAACTTCTCATCTCCTGCTTGCTGGAATGCAATTCCTTAACACCTTCTATACAGTAACAGATCACATGCCTTCACCCTTTTCTTGGAGAGTTACATTTTCAAATTAATTTTCATTTGGGTATGTAAAAATAGCCCTTCATAGAATATGGTGACCCCAAAGTAAGTCATAATTCAAAATTACACATACGTTGTGTTTCTGTGGTAGTGGGAGTGCTACAGCAGTGGCTTTTGTAAGAGGCTGGCAGAACCTTCTCCCATGTCTATCAGAGCCAATGCCATCTAGCTCCAGGATGGACCCACTGCTGGCCAAGACCAAGCCAATGATAAGAACACCTCTGTGATAATGGATTAAAAAAAAAAAAAAAAAAAAAGTTATTGCACAGTTGTAATTGTGACCAGAGAAGAACAGAGTGATAATATGAGCAAGGAACAGCTCTGGAGACACAAAGGTCAGTGGAGGAGGGAGAAGGAGGTGCTCTCCAGGCACCTGAGCTGAGATTCCTCTGCAGGCCGTGGTGCAGACCATGGTGAAACAGCTGTGCCCCTGCAGCTCGCAGAGGACAAAGGGGATGCAGAGATCCACCTACAGCCCAGGTAGGAGCCCATGCTCTAGAGGGCTGTGCCTGAAGGACTGCACCCAATGGAAGAGTGACCCACATTGCAGCAGTTCATGGGGAACTGTTGCCCATGGGATGGACTCATGTTAAAGAAGTTTGTGGAGAGCTATCTCCTGTGGGAGGGACCCCATGCTGGAGAAGGGGAAGGACTCCTCTACCTGAGCAGCAAGAGAAGCAACATGTGATGAACTGACCATAATCCCCATTTCCTGTCTCCCTGTGTTTCTGGTGTGAAGGACGCAGAGCCCAGGAAGGAGGAATGGATGGGGGAAGGTGTTTCTGAGATTCATTTTACTTCTTATTATCCTGCTCTGGTTTGATTATTAATAAATTCAATTACTATCCCAAATCTGAGTCTGTTTTGCTGTGATGGTATTTGGTGAGTGATCCCTCCCGGATCTTATTTTAACCCATAAACCCTTTGTTACATTTTTTCTCCTCCGTCCAGTTGCGGAGGGAAGTGAGAGAGTGGTTTTGTTGGGTGCCTGGTGTCCAGTCAGGGTCAATCCACTACAACACTTCAGCTAATGAATCCTTATACCTTTTTACAAGGCCAAGACTTAAAAAAATGGGTTTTGAAAACGTTCTTGGTTTGAGGGGTCTTTTATGGGTTTTGTTTTCTAAATGACTGCTGGTCTCTTAAGGACTATGGCTGATTCTCCCATTTCAATTAGTATCTTGTCACCTGTCTCGCAAATGATAGTTCTTTCAAATGAGTTATACAATTCCAGAGTGTATAATCCTAAAGTAAATAACTTCTGGATGCTGCTTATAAGCATGAGTTTATAGGGCTTCCAGTGATTACCAGGGGCCATGTTTTGCATATAGCTTTGTTCTTTTGTTTCACAACAATTTTTTTTCTATCAGTATACCACGATGTTACATGTCATTTCCCATCTGACACTTTGTTCTCTTTGTTCCTATAGGCAATTAGTCATTACTTGCCAAGACGAGATCCAGTTTTGAAACCTCTGATCTATGAAATGGTCCTGCATGAATTTTTGGAAAGCGACTATGAGGTACTGCATCCTGATGTGTCCACATCAATGTGTCCAGTAGTTATTGCCAGTCAAATACCCTTAGCAGTGCAGAATTCTGACAGGAAATTCTCAAATGTATTCAAACAGATTATCAGTGGACAGTTCCACAATAATGACAATATATAAAAGTTGAATTTTAATTTTAAGAGAATAAATAGAATGTTCTTCAGAGCATGCAAATGCTATGAGATCGATTATTTATTAGACTGTTATTTTTAGTCTGTTTAATGTAGCATAAGTGGTTGAGGTGATGCACAAAGCCTACAGCACCTGAAAGAGACTTAGCTTCATGAATCTTAATAACATTGCCCTAAGAAGGAAGAATCTGTGTTCTACGCTTTACATGTCTATGGGCACATGAAAGTTCCTTTAAGGTTAAAGACAGCAGGTATCATTTCAGAGGCTTAGCTGAAGCCTTGATTTTTTGAAATGTTCTTTGGGCCATTCTTCCTATTTCTGTTACAATCTCTTATACTTTTAGGGATTTGCAACCCTAATAAAAGAGTGGCCTGGAGATCTGTACAACAACACAATCATAGTTCAAGCTGTAGTGGATCACCTGAAGAAGGATCCACAGAACAGGACTTTGCTACGAACACTTGCAGAATTGTGAGTACAGTTTTAAATTCCTGTTACAAAAAGTACACTTAAAAAAGTGTACTGCAGTTTATCCATATTTGCTTAGCTCTCTTAACAGAAATCTTCTTTGCTGTAGTCTACAGAGTATTGGCTTTCTCTTCTCTCCACTCTGCTGATTGCACAGCTTAGCAATTCTTTACCCTTCCTTGTAAAGTTCACAATGACTGTGAAAGCAAACTGTTAAGCATGAGGTTGGATTTCCTACTCCTCTTTCCAAAGTAAATAACTAGCATTCCTCTTCATGCTGTCAGAGGAAACCTCTTCTCTGAAGTGTGCATTTCAGAATTACCCATGTGAAAATAAAATGGTGGGGATTTTTGCCCACTATTTAAGAAGTAGTGTATTTAGGTTTACTGCATGGATGGAAATATGTGACTGGAAAATGTGCCAAAACTGATCTGATTCTTGCTCACTTTGTACAGGGATAAAGCTCTTTGATTTTCTCAGCCTGATCACTGTGTTACTTTCATACTGCTTCTTTGAAGAAAGAAGAGTTACTCTCTATTGCTATGTTACAATCTGCCCAAAAGTTTTAAGAGAACGATGTTTTTTAAGCTCTGAGAGTGTTCCCATTGGTTTCCAAGAACTGAAAGGCTAGCATTTTGTGTGTCTTCCTCTGTGAGTTGAAAATGGAAAATGAAAAAGCAGAAAACTGCAGGTCAAAACACGAATGAAGGCAAATATCAGCAGAGGTGAAATTAATGTTGCCTGATGTTTGTTCCCCTTTACAAAAGTTAATCACAGCTCTGTTTAGGTATTTATAAAATCAAGTAGTATCCTAACATGTTTTACATACTAGAGTATGTCTATATTTTCTCTCATAAGTGATTTTCATACACTTAAGTATGTAACACTACATGTATTATAATCCTGTTTTTATCAGGTACACTTATGATCAGCGCTATGGCAGAGCCCTAGAAATCTACCTCACTCTGAGGCACAAAGACGTCTTCCAGTTGATTCACAAGCACAATCTCTTCAGTTCTATCAGAGACAAAATTGTTCTGCTCATGGATTTTGATTCAGAGGTGTGGTGATTTAATGACTTTATATTCACTTTCCTCTAGATACAATTTAACAGTCTAAAAATAAATGAGCTAAAGATGGTGTTGAGGCAGAGAGTGTGTTTGCTGCATCTGGATACATTCTGAGATAAGATTGTTTGCCTAGATTGCAAAGTAATTGACCCAAGGATTATTTTTTTCCTTCATATTTCCATCTGTGTTTCCTTTCCATTTCCATTTGTCACTCTCAGTGAGAAAAGTGAGTGTCCACATCATTTGAGGTCATTGTTGTGATTCTCAAGTTACAACATTAAATATCATTTTACACAGAGTATGATTTCACCATGTTATTCTTTCTATATTTTGAATCAAATAATGGTATTAATAAGCCAAAGAAAGGAGATAGTGGATTTATTTAGGCATATATGAAATGTACTTACCATTTTCCTTTCACCACAGTCAATTAATCTGCTTTTGAAAGTTTGTAAGGTTATTAACCTAAATTGCAAAAATCAGGAAGTGTTTATTCCATGCTGAATTCTATCTTCTTTCTTTCCAGCTGTCTATAAAACCCGAGCAAATGAGTTTTGGTGTGATTGCTGGGAAGATAACCAAGTAGATCTCCTTTTTTCAGTGGAATAGTTGTTTAAGCACTGTAGCTAAAATATGTATCTCTGCTGTTAGTGATCATCTTTTGTATGCCCGTTCTAAACTACACAGAGAAAAAGTATAATTTTTTTTATTGCAATAGAGTAAGTCATATCAGGAATCTGTGATTTGGTATTTTTTGAAAGCGAAGCAAAAGTTTGCTCTTGAAAGAGGAAGCAGAACCTGTATTCTGGTAGCCACTTGGCCTACATGGTCTTCTCTGCTTGATTAATGGTATTGGTGTGCACATAGTTTGGACAAATCCAGTTGTGAGGCAGGTTGAATTGTGTGTTTATTACATAGTCATCGCCCTGCAGTTCCCTTTTGCAATGTATTTCTACATCGTTTGGCAGTGGCTTGTGATTGATGATGATTCAGTAGGCATACTTCACCTGCAGTGTAGGTGCACAGCATTTATTGCTATTAGTGAGGAAATTTAGGAGAAGTATTCTGGAAGAATCCTGCAATGCTGTGCTCTCAGGGTATGCTGGTGTTAATGTAAATTGTTCTCTGAATTTCTGTTGCTGTAAAGAGTAGGTCTGCAATAGCCATCTGACACCCATCAGTGAATAAGCATAATACTATACAGAGCGTGAGAAAATATGTGTACCAGTTTCTACATGAGTTCTCTCTCTCTGTTGTAGAAAGCTGTAGACATGCTTTTGGATAATGAAGATAAAATTTCCGTGAGTATAACAAGTTCATGGCATGGCAGTCCAATGCTAGCTTTTATTGCCTGTCCTTTCAGTCTTGTAAATGTGATGTTTATCACAGGTGTGTTTTCTTTCAGATTGACAGAGTTGTCAAAGAATTAGAAAACAGGCCTGAGTTACAGCACGTGGTAAGTATTCCTGTATTCTGTTGATTTCAAGTTGAGCTGAATAAACCCTTGACTGGACATACCTTTTGCAGGTGTGTTTATCTTGTAAAAGTGCACCTGACACTGAAATGTCAGAAATCATCAGAGGCAAATCAGCTACTTCTGCCAATTTCCTCTTGAGTATGGCCATAGCATCTTCACAATAGTTAAATGATCTTAAAATTTGTACCTGTGAGAATTTGATAACATAATGTATGCTTATTAACATCTCCTTTGCACGACATTGTAGGCACTTTTCTGGTCAATTACTTCTTGCTTTTATTCCTCCTTTTTCCCTACCCAAAAATGGGATTGGTTGCTGGGTGCAACTCTAAAATATGTTTTGCTGATCTATAGAGAAAGTGAATTGTTTGTCTTTCTGGAGCTGTAACTTCCATACACTGTTGAATTGTTCTTGTTTGTACAGAATTACAATATCACTGTAAGGCTGTGGCTCTACACTGCTATTCCAAAAGCTCCTCTTTGAACATGCGGTCAGTGAAGCATGTGTGTGACTCCACATAATGTGTGACTGTGGGCTTGGCCTGTATTAGAGAGGGAAGTTTAACTTGCTGCTGGTTACAGATAAGGCTCAGGTATTCATCTGGTGGAGAGGTGATTTATGGGTTAATATCATTACGTAGTTGGGATGGCGATTATAATACTCCAAATCTTCTTGGAGGGCATATAGCAACGTTTATTGGAAAGCAAACCTTTTTTATACACTGTTTCAATACACTGAACATGATTGGTCATTTAAGCCAACACCTCTTCGTAAACATCTTTGCAAGTAAACAAGTCGGAAAAGCAGCAGGTGCAAAGATTAGAAATTGTTTGGAATGTCTTCTCACAGCTCCCCAAAACAATGCCTGGGAAATTCTATCTGACTTTCTCTTCTGTCCAGCTTTCAGCATCCACAGAATTAGAGATCTGATTATGGGAAGCAGATCTATGAAAAGTGCAGTCCACAGACCAAGAGCTTTGCAAAGGCAACTGACAGACTCAGTTTGGCAACTGTAAACTGTTAGTTTACAGAAGGGATGCATACAGAGGAAGGCAACGAAAATGATGAATGGTCTAGAGGGGAAGCCATACAAAGAGCAGCTGAGGTCACTTGGTTTTGTTCAGCCTGGAGAAGAGGAAACCAAGGGGAGTCCTCATAGCTGTTTACACCTTCTTCACAAGGGAAGCATCAAGGCAGGCACTGATCTCTTCTCTGGTGACCTGTGACAGGACCCAAGGGAGCAGCATGAAGCTGTGTCAGGGGAGGTTTAGGTTAGATATTAGGAAAGGCTTTGCCAACTAGAGTGGCTGAGCACTGGAACAGGCTTCCACTCAAGGGAAGTGGTCACAGCATCAAGCCTATCTGAGTTTAAGAAGCATTTGGACAATGCTCACAGGAACATGGTATGATTCCTGGGGCTGTCCTGTGCAGGGCCAGGACTTGGAATTTGATTATCTATGTGGTTCCCTTCCAACTCAGGAGTTTCTATTATTCCATTAATAATATTGAATAAGTTGGTTTGAATTCTGATTCTTTTTTGATTCCTAGTATTTACACAAGCTTTTCAAAAGAGACCACCATAAAGGCCAACGCTATCATGAGAAACAGATCAGCCTTTATGCTGAATATGATCGACCAAACTTACTTCCATTTCTCAGAGACAGCACGCACTGCCCACTGGAGAAGGTAAGCCCCAAAAATCCAAGCATAGGTCCTTGATTTTTGTCTGGTCTGTAGCTTGTAGTCTTGTGAATTTCAAGCTGTGTCTGGTACTGCCCTCTACCACCAATATGAGGGATCCTTTGAGTTTGTGACCATCACCTGCAGTTTGGCATGTAGAGCTGGTGCCACCTGAGACTTTCCTCTCCCAGCGCGCAGAGCAGGAATTGATGGATATTTTTAATGTGGAAGTTCTGAATTCACGTTTGATGTGTAGATACAACATATCTACTCATTAGTGCTTAGCCTGACTGAACAGTAGGTTGTGGTTTCAAGAAATTGATCATCATTTTGCCAAATCTAGGAGCTGTCAGTGTTAGATCTTGAAAAACCAATAGCTGTAACTGTAGTTATTCTACCTTTTTATTGTAATGCCATAAGTTTCACTTTAATAATATACACAATATAAGTTACTGAACTAACAGGGCTAAAAGTATTTTGTCTTTGTACTTTGGCTAATACACTTGGGCTTTTATAGAGTACCACATTTCCATCTTCTAATATTTTTTTTCTATTTTTCTTCCTTGCTCTTTTTTGTCAAATTGCAAAATGCATAAAGGTAAGGCAAATCTTGAGTTGTTTTCCCTGCTTGAATTAATGTGAAATGAATGGAAATTCTAAGTTTTCCAATTTAGATGGGTCAGTATTTTATTATTTGTATTTGTTGCTGTTAACGGCTGAGCACAGCAGACCTTGTGAAAGGATGCCTATCCATATGAAGCTATAATGATGACACAGTGGAGCAGTTTTCAAGTGTAATATTGAATGTTGTCTTTTACATGGTTGACACTCCAAAGAAAACTAGTACTGTTCCTGGTACCTCTCTTGTTTTGCATGCTTTTGTCTACTGGAAAATATGTTCTTAGGATTGGAGAATTGGGATTTGTTGAAACCATTATCTGAAATTAGACTGACTAGTTTAGACAGTGAGCCTCAGAGGTTTCCAGCAAGAAACTTTGCTCTACAATATTGGCTTACTTGTTTTTAACTTCCTGATTTTTAGTTTCTGTCTTATGTATTATTCATGTGATCATGGTTTTATGTATAAAACCTTCCCTTTTACCTGCATTTTTTTTTTAATCTTGAGGCAAATTAGTTTTAGTTATTGCACATCCAGTCTCCTATCTTTAATGGCAGGTGGTACAGAAAAGTGCTGTGTGAAACTGATGCCCATTGGTGGCAGTGCTTTGCTGAAGATACGGGCTATGAGCAAGAATAGCTTCTGGAAGGTGTAGTGCAGTAATCACCAAAGTCGAGAGAAGAATGTCAGAAAAAATGTGTCATTCTAACCTTAATGTTAAAATGTTAACATCTTTCAGTAAGAAGATAAGGAAAAGAAGAAAAGAAACTACTACTAATTCTGTAATTACACTTCTTACCATGCATGTCGAATAGTAACACTTCTTGTGACATACAGATCTTTGTTCCAAGAAAATGAAAGGGGGACTAAGAATTTCCCAGTTAGCACTATTTCGTTCCTGTTAAGCAAGTTCCAACATGGTGTATAAATTGCAAAAAGCAATTTCTGTTTGAAAAAATCCACTCTTACTGTTGCACTAATGAAATTATAAACTCATCAAGGAGAAATAATTTGTGCTCTATAGAAGTAAACCACTTTTATTCAAGTGCAGTTTAGCAAACATTTTAAAAATGAGCTGGAAGAGAAGTAGCTATGTTCCATATTTTCCTCCAGAGGGAGCATGACAATCAGGAAATGGCAGTATCTAGACCTACTGAATACGTGGTGCTTTGTAGTTTATGTTTTAAGGAGAGAGGGAAAAGAAGGCTGTCAGCTGTGTATATAACTTACTAGTATTATTTATATTCATATTCATCTGAAATATCTGGTTGGCAATTCACTTACCCCTAGCCCAAAATTTGTTGTCCCTATCTCTAATCATCATAGTAAAACCTTCTGAAATAATGAGAATTGGAAGGAAGAGTTAATTCCTACATCATCTTTGATTGTAGCTATACTTTATGTATTTAAAATTTTGATCTCCAAGTGTGAAAGTTGGTGAACAGTTGTCTTTACAGGAGTGCTATGAATCTTGAGTTTGCTTTCTGTTTCCAAATTGGAAACAGACATTCATTGTTTATGGCATACCAGCCCTGATGATTTCCTGTTACTACAAACTCATTGGTAATCAGTTTGGTAGTTTTGATAATTGTTTTGATAATTGGTTTCCAACTGCACACAGATTCTGTAGCTGCTAAAGAGACTTAGCCCTCAGGTCTTTAAACCAAAGTTCAAAGAAATGCTTCCTCCATATTCTTTCGTATTTGTTATTTTGCATTGTCTTCTTGGTACAAAATCTGGAGGACATCTCTCTGCTGAAACCATTCTGGTTACCCTGAGGAGATTTTCAGCCTTGTGTTATTAATGAATGTCAAGCAGACTTCCATGACTTGAGGCCACCTAAGTCCACCCACAGGAAGCAAGTCTTGATAGCAGATAACTGTAATGTTTTGTATTAACTAGTTTTTGGAGGCAGAATAAAGAAGTTGCCAGTAGAATTAAAGGCAGAGATTGACATAGTCCAGACTGAAATACTTGTTCTGTCCCCAGATTTATTCAGTCTCAGAGAACAATTTTAAAGAGGATAATGGAAGTCACAGAGTTTCTCTTCTTAGTAAAGGACAGAGGACTTGGCAGTGCTTATTAAGGGAGCTGTGTTCCTGTCAAAATTAATAACTTGGTGGAAAAATCACTTCAAGCTTCTTGCAGCATTTGTGATCAATAAAATTTCATGTTGCATGGTTTCCTGTATTCTCTCCTCTCTTCCCTTACATTCAAGGCTCTTGAGATCTGCCAGCAGAGGAACTTTGTAGAAGAGACCGTCTATCTTCTGAGTAAGTAACTCAGAATAAATAACTGTGATCAATTACAACACTTTTAAACTTGTAATAAAATTTATGGAGTGAAAATATATTGTCTAATATCTAAACCAAATAATATGATTTAGAATATAAAGCACTGGATGGATATGATGTCTCAGCTTCATATATTGTGTTACTGTGTTTTTTACTTGGTGTTCTTCTGGGGTTCTGGAAGTTTTGCAGAGGCTTTTGGGAATAAGTTGGGCAGGGAGGTATTTTTGATACAATCTCCAAGAGAAGAGTTATACTGTCGGTTTTGAAAAGAGAGGAGAAATTGTTTTATTCTGAGTACATCTCAGAAGCTTAGTATTATCTTATGCTGAGATGAAAGATTTGTTTATATTGCTTTCTATCTTTTTTTTTCTGTAAAATTAGTTGTAAATTAACTCCTTCAGCTGGCCAAGAATTCTACCTCTGAATGAGAGGCATTGGAAGACGTATATGTATGTTTGTGTATTAGTCATGAACAGAATAGTAAGCATTTTTTAAAACAATTCCTCGTTCAGTAAGAAGAATATTTTTGGATCATTTCAGTGGAGAGTAGGATTTACTAATGAATTTATTCAAAGAATAGTTCATAACTTCTGCTACTTCTTCCTGTTTCCTCTTTTCATGGGTGTAAGCTGCACTATACATACTGCAAATTAAGAGGGCTCATGTGGGCCCTTGAAGCTGGTATTTCATGTTATAGTTTACATCCATACACATACACACACTCCCCCTCATATTAGATATTGTTGCAGTTCAGAACCCCAGATATGACCCAACACATCCTTGAGAAAGCCTCCAGGTCCCAGTCCAGCAAACTGCTCCAAGCACTTGTTCAGATTATACTGATTTGCATTTCTACATCTGAATAGACTAGATTTGGTCTTAGTTGAATTAGTTTGAGTCAACTTCACACTTACAAAACCCTTATTGAAAGAGCACTGAACACTGATGAGCAATTAGCATTTATAGTCTCTTATTTTCCCTTCCAGGCAGAATGGGTAATAGCCGCAGTGCCTTGAAGATGATAATGGAAGAATTGCAAGATGTAGATAAAGCTATTGAATTTGCCAAGGAACAAGATGATGGAGAACTTTGGGAAGATCTCATTTTATATTCTATTGACAAACCACGTAAGTGGGATAGTTTCTGGAAAGCCTTGCATGTGTGGAATGCTATTGTAATTAAAGGATTGAATTATTCACATGTATGTTAGAGAAGGCATTTATATATGGTCAGGGAAGTGTTCTGGTTTGTGAAGCACAACACAGCTGTCCTACTGTGCATAAAAACTTACTGTAAGGCACTGTGAGGGTATGCTACACAATGAATACTTGGAGGCTTAACACTGAATAACCTCTGCATAATTATGTCCTTAATGACAAATTGAGGGGACAGTAATAATGCTTTTAGATTAGCAGAATGAGACTTTATTCTTAGACAGCCTCAAAACACAGTCTGCAGCCTTGATGAGGATTTTGCATGCTATGTTATTACATATGCTTCTGTTCAAGATTCTGAAAATGAAGAGCCTACACCTTTCTTCCCCTCAGTAAAACAGCTAATTTATTTTGTTTCTGTCTTAGAAAGGTAAGATTGGTAATAATGAGTGCATTTTTCCTTTCATTCATGATATGAATGGCTACTCCCAGTTAAAAGGTTAGATGGACACAGAAACATAACCGACACAGAAACATAACCATCAGTGTTGTCAAGGAGGCAGATTCAAAGAAGTTCAAATGACTAAGAAACAGAGAACTTTCTTAACTATCTACTCCATTAGTTTTTGCAACCTCTTCTGGGGCTTTAAATCAAGACTTTAAAGTCTCTTTTGGGACCTCTTTCCTGGGGGATTGAGAGTCTTGTAGAATTAATGTCAGAATACATATCTTTTCATCCTTTGGCTGCTAATTTTGACAGGAAGAAGTGACCAGAATCTGTTAATCCTCAAGAATAATGGCATTCTCAAATTACCCTTACTTGAATGCATCACTAAAAGTGATGCTACAGTCAGTGACATCTTTAGAGCAAAAGGAACTCAAAACATACAGAATTCTCTCAGTTCATCTGTTACAGTTTCTGCCTATATGCAGAGCAGCTCTAGTGATATTCCTCAGTTGTGGGGGTTGAAGAAAAAACACAGCCTTGAGTCATCATTCTAGTGGGTATTTTTGCCAGATGCTCTTTAAAAAGCAAAAGACTTCTATGGTGTCACTCTAACCAATGTTTAGAAACACACTGAAATCAGGTTGGGTGATTGAAAATTTGGTTTTAAACCCTGGAACGGGGAATGGAATTACCACATAAAGTAGGTAATTTTTTCACTCTATTTGCCTGGGTGCTCTTTTTATTGAATCAAAAATGCATTATTTACTTGTGAGTTTGTGCTGGAGACTCAGTTACCACTTTGCTGAATACGCTAGAAGTTCTGTAAACTGCCAAACTGTATCTTCCTCACTTTACCAAAGGCTTGTATTCAAGTAAATACAGCTGCAAGAAACATACAAAAACTGACTTAGTGTTTTCACTTAGTAGAGAACTATCAAAGAATAAGCCAATGCTTGTAGCTTGTCACCAAAGTATCCTTTAATCAGGTATTTTGCTGGATTGTTTTTCTTAATTTCTTTGCCTCTTGGTTTTCACAGCTTTTATTACTGGTTTATTGAACAATATTGGAACCCATGTTGATCCTATTCTTTTGATCCACCGTATTAAGGAAGGCATGGAGATTCCTAATTTGAGAGACTCACTAGTGAAAATTCTTCAGGACTACAACTTGCAGGTAGATGTTGCACTCTTCATGGGATATTAATTTTCAGAGAGACAGCAAACCCTATTTGTTACTGAACAGTACAAGAAATTGCTATCATGATTTGTTCAGTCATTGGTCATGGACACTATGGGCCAATACAAAACTCTGACAGAAATAGTGGAAATTTGCCAAGATTACTTGATGTATTCTAGCTCTTCTAAATGTCTTCCATACTGTCATAAGCCTGTTGGGTAAGTAGAACTGGAAGCATCTTGAGTGATTCAACCTATTTTACACTGCTCAACTGTCCAGTATTGGAAAGTTACATGATCAGTACTTTTCATTCTGTTTCACGTGAATGCAGAGGCAGAATGGAGGCAGAATGCAACATGCCCTCACTGAAACATTCATCAGGTGTTAGAGCCATATATTAAGTGTTATACTAACTGAAGGAAGATGAACTTTTAAAATCAAATTCATATCAATGATGCAGAATCAGTTGGTTAAAGCATGATTCTAATAATGCCAAGATTGTGGGTTCAATTCCTGTATTATGGACCATTCACTTAAGAGTTGCACTCAATGCTGCTTCCAACTAAGAATATTCTGGGCATGTGTTGCTGTTTATGCATTAAAAAAATGGACTGTTCACTGGATTATGGGAGTTCTTACCCCAGCATTATATAGTTATGTTAAGGTCACAGCTGGTATCTTGCCAGGCCAGTAAAAACCCATATCTCTCTTCAGGGCAGGGTTTAAGCCTTTTTAAGGCTTTTCCATTATTTTATTTCTATATGAACTTAAGATTATGACTTTGGCTATTTCAAAGAAGCATTTTACATTTCTTCATCTCCCAACACTTGTTATATGTAAGGAACCTCCCCAGATAAATAGATACATTTGCATTAAATGCATGTTGGAACATTACTTCAGGTTTTGACTTCATCGGGTGCTAGTATCCTTCAAAAATGATACTAGCAAAATACCATGCTGCATTTCAAGAGTTGTGTGTTATTCTTGCTGCTATCAGTACCACCATTGATCATCCTGTTCCTGCATTCTCAAGAAATCAAAATATAATATTTTTTGTGTTTGCAGGCAGACTGAGAAAGTGCTGTAAGCACAGCTTCACCTTTACACATACACAGAGTACATTGCATGGCTTTAGACAAAGCTGATGACATCATTTGGTCATATTTTGGGGTTGGAAGTATAATTTTTTCTTCAAATACCTTTTAAAATAATTACTTTTCAATTAAAAGCATGTAACCTTGAGAATGATATCTAAAATTATTTACTATTAGCATTGAAATGATTCATGGATTTCAAATTAATTGATTTTGAAGTAGAGTTGGATAGCTCTAGGGCTAAAATTTAGATTTCATAAGGGTAATAGAAATTAGGGAAGGTTAATGTAATTTGTGCATGGCTTGCTTGTATGGTAGAAAAAAGTAAAGCCAAAAAAAGGACACTATTTCATTAGAGAAATGTAAGTTATAGTTTAAAATAAGTCTGTTCCTTAAGTGTTACTGGCAATGTGAAGTGCACTGTTTATGAACAGATGGTATTATCTACATTGAAATTTAGAGATATTATTGCTGGTCTTGCACACTTGCTGAAGTAGCCAATTGGCAAGCTCAAATTTTATAGAAGGGCTGTTTCTGCATTTGGCGTGTGGTTCAGGACATGCCTGGGACTTTGGGTGAATGTCTCCTTGCTGAGGGCAGTTCAGCCCTAGCGCAACCGTTACTGCTGCCTCATTAGCTGTTTTAAAGGTAGTCCTTGGTGTGTTTGTATGATGCCTGATCATACCTCTGCATGTGTTGTGTAGGTTCATGCTGAGAAGTCAATGGCCTTTATTCTGGCCTGGCACAACTCTGGCTTCTGGTAGAAACCTCCTAATGTATAGCATGAAACATACCAGACATTTTGAACTCACTCAGAAATACAAATTTCATTGGCTAGGATTTTCTGTACTTCATCTTTTTGGATCTCGAGCTCTGTAGGCATGTAAGTTTTATTGTTCTCATTTTCAAAGGCTAAAAGAATCTTGTGCTAAGATCCAGGAAGAAGGAGCGCAGGTGAAAAGAGAACCTGCTGTTTGACTTGCAGGTCACTGCCTAACACAAAAACTGTGCCAGTCTTTTCATAATGATGGCTTCCCAAAAGATGTTACCACTGTGTCATTATATTGTTTAATTGTGGGCTCCTTTTGCAAGCCCTGATAAGATTGTTTTATGCCTATGTAAGCATGCAAAAGCAAATTTTCTATTATGCTCTTGAGTTTCCATACCAGTAAACTTTACTTAGGTGTGATGTGAAATATGGGTAGGAGTTAAAACCAGTGTCTTTGACAGACTTTGTCTTTTTGAAAACAGTCCTTTCCATCCCAGGAAAATCAAGTAAATCAAACTGAGATGCTGCAAAAGTGTATATGTCTCACAGTATGCATTAAAGAATCCAACAAGAAAGCCTACTAATGCAAATTTTGTTGTAAATTTTTTTTAATATGGACTCTTCCTTGAATAATTTTTATTAATGTTGGCAGATTGCAGACTGATTGCTTCCCTTTAAAAAATTGCCACCCACTAGATGAACTGCTGCCACTGTTCTGTACGCTACTCAAAGCTCACCTCAGCTTTGTGGTTAACCTTTGAAATCTGATCACTACCAACCAACCAAGCATAGCACTAAAGCAGAATTAGATACTGTTTTGGGCAAAAATAAAACAAAGATCATGTACGACTTTTTTCTTAGGCTACTATTTCAAGTGTAGCATTGGGGAACAAAGAGACACAGACCCCCCCCTTATGCATCCGAAGATCACTTCATTGTAGAAATCACCCCCCTTTTATACCTTTAGTCTCAACCAGACAAAACCAAAGCTTAACAGAAGAAGGGCACCCATTGGCTGGCTCAGCTGCAGTGTGCTGTCCATGAATCAGAATCTCTCACCCTCCAGCTGACCTCCAGCTGTCCAGCCTGCAGCTGTGCCTTCCTACAGGGCTTTCTGGTGAACATAAGCCATAACAACTTGAACAGTTGTAACTGATTTATTAAAAATATTAATATCGACCTAATACCGATATCCAACTGAGATGGACAAAAAAAACTCTCTAGCAGTTTAAAGTTAGAAAGTGTATGTTTATTACAGCGCCGGGCAGCATGAGGGGTAGTCCCCAAAAGCGTACCGCACCTTGCAGAAAATCACAAAGTCATTTTATGTACAAAACTGTTGAATATCCAAAATACAAATGCATATTCATAACTCTGGTACATCCCATTCCCTGCTTCGTGTGGTAATTAGCAAAAAAGCAATTAAGCATGCGTAGTTTGTCCTTTGAAATGGGTCAGTGGTCTCATTTAGGAGGAGTGGGTTTCAAATGAGGAAGTAAAATGACTCTTCATCGCTCTGAACTTTCTACCTTTTCAATGCAAATGTGACAAATGAGTGTTGGTAGAGCTCCCATTTCCTTAGGTACGTGACTTTCAGTAAGTTTC
Source organism: Phylloscopus whistleri (assembly GCA_017589585.1). Taxonomy (NCBI): domain Eukaryota; kingdom Metazoa; phylum Chordata; class Aves; order Passeriformes; family Phylloscopidae; genus Phylloscopus; species Phylloscopus whistleri. The sequence goes on along the minus strand of JADMLD010000989.1, from coordinate 3,160,050 downwards.
AGCATTTTGGGAGTCTCTGTAATTGTCCTGTATCCCTAAACCTATTTATCAGGTTCTCTATTTATTGTTGCAAGCACAGCTAAGCAAACATAAAGTTAACAAGCAATCAGTTATTTGGAAAAAGTTAACTCAAGCCTAGTCTTCCTTAACTAACCACGAAGCTTTTAATTAACTCCAAAAAACAAGACCTACTTCTAACTAAAATCTTAATTTTCTTAAAATCCTGTATTCTTTAAAGTCTATGCCTCATAACCCCATATCCCACAAGTAAGTACTACTAGTTTGCTTTTTGCTCTGACATTACAACTCTGCTTTACAAATAGGGATCTATCAACCTGCCTTGCAGAACACCCATTTTTATTTTCCAACTTCAGAAAATTCAGTTTTGCCATGAGCTTAAAACTGAGCACACTCCTGACTATTCCCCTAAGCAGGGAAATATTTAAGTGTTTTTTTTGAATTGGGATTAAATATTGAAGTGATTTTGGGGGGGTTCTTTCACCCCTGAGGATAATTTATTTTGGTGTTTTCTCTTTGTTATCGTTTGAGTTAAAGTATTAAAACCATAGCACGTAATCAAATGACACTGTTTGATTGTAGTGATAAAAGTTTATTTACTGCTGAAACAATGCTGATTTTAGTGTTGATACACAGTAGCATTAACAAACAACAAAGTTATGGAGACATAGACAAGGACAAAGTTATAGTTCTTTGAATTTAAATAGAAGCATTTATCAAAGTGTAGTCTGAAGCTTTTTTACTGCTTCTGAAATCTACTTTGTTGCTGTCATAAATTTATAGATAAATTAGACATGTTGGCTTAAAGAGAAACCTGCTTACTTATTAGAAATTACACATTCCTAGTACTTTTTAAGTGCAAATAAATCACCATTCTACAGGTTTCTAAAGCATTGAATCACACATCTCCTGAAGAAGGGTGGTAGTAAAATCTCCTTATTTGTTGACTTGTGATTTAATTATAAGCCTGTTATGCTTTCCAAATGTATAAAATAGATGTCTTTTCAGCTTTGGTTTGTATCCAAATGAAATGTAGGAAATGCTTGTGGTATTGGAAGAGGCTTAAATACCTCCCTTGTTTTAGAAAGAAGTGCTTCATTTTTCACCCTTTCTATGCCATTTGTTAGAATAAATCTTTGAAAGATGTTGGTATTCTAAGACTCCTTTTCCCCTAGCTTTAAAATATAGAAGCAATTTCTTTAGACGCAGTACTTTGAGATTTTGTGGATTAGCCTTTTTACTCAAACATTGATTTACTAGTTTGCACTTTGATTGAATCTGCAGTAACTCTGATGGGTAACAGACTGATCCCTTCACAGAATTCACATCTATCTATTCATAATAGAGTTTATGAACTAGCAGAACCCCATGATAATCCAATGAATGCTGCTTGAAACAGCACCTGGAAAAATTGTTAGGTTATGATCATGAACGTAACTAAAAATGCTGTTCAGACACTTTGGAGGTACTAAAGGGCAGGTGGCAGCTTGCACAGGGGGACATGAGCCTTTTGGCTGTAAAGACAAAAAATAATGTGTTTTTAATTGTGGTAGTGATATTATTTGAAAGAATTTGGTTAACTAGCCTTGAGAAACTTGGACTTGTTTGTGGGTTAAGATGAATCAACGCCTGAATTTATTCCCAGAGCTTTGAGTATACCCTTTCAAATTAATTGCATACTGCAGTGCTTCTCTTTAAAGATAATGTTAGGCATTTGTAAATCAAGATTGTTTTAATCAAATGGAATGGTTTATGCCTAATACGTCCCCTAATATAGCCAGAAAACAACGTATTTTTTTTTTGCAGTAACTCTTTTGGTTTTAGCAGTTTTCATTTATTTCATGAAAGGCATTATTTCTGCCTAAAACTTCTTTTGGTAGGTGCATGATACTGTCCTGCTTGAGCTCACAATTACATGCATTTAAAAGATAAATAAAACACTTTCATCCTCAGTTCTGTTTCTTCTTGGAAAGTGGTTTCATCACAGATTTATGCCCAATGTCAGTTTTAACTTGTTCAACTTAACCTTAGGGTGCACAGTTACCTATTTCTCCCCCCTTTTAATGAAGCTCCCTGTCTCTTGACTCCAAATTCCCTTTCCTTTGCTTTCTGTAACTCTTAAATTATCCATTTTTGAGGTCTTCAGATTATCTTCTAGAGAAGTGTTGAGATTTATTACCTTGAGAATAGACATTTTATATTCTGCATTGTGACTTTTCCTTCTATATAATAATGGCTGCCTACTGTAATCCATTTCTAGCAAAATAAGGTCTGACAGTTGTTAAATGTGGTATGGAAAGATCTTAGTGGTGTTTAAATAATGGGAGAAAGTACCTATTAGATATGTACTATCAGGTATTTCTGTTACTCCTGGGGTTTAAGGCATCAAACAGTATTGAGGTTTTCCAGTGACCTAGTGATGTCTGTTATTTTGCTCTTCATTTTGCTTCCTTTTTAATGATTTTTTTATACTGTATTTTAATTAAAAAATGCTAGGACACACTTCCATCTTTGCATTGTATCTTTGTTCTGCTCCTTTTATTCAACATGGTCACAGTACCAAGGTTGTCAACAGTTCAAGAAACATTTGGACAATGTTCACAGGCACATAGTGTGATTCTTGGTGCTGTCCTCTGCAGGGCTGGGAGTTGGACTTGACTATCCTTGTGGGACTCTTCTAGATCAGGATATTCTATGACTCTATGCTTGTTTTACTGCTTTTACTTCAACATGGGAAGGTTTCATCAGTCTGTGCTGAGTGCACTCAGCAGAGACTCTAGTATATAGCCAAGACCTCATCCCCTCCAAGTTATGTACTATTTTTGGGATACAATTTTGGAATACAATACAATTGATTGAGAATAGTTTGAATCACTCTTTCTGAAACACAATCTCATTCAGTTGTCCTTGCTAAAGCTTCTTCAAAATTTTCAAACCTAGAAACACTTTTTTCAAACCTAGCAACATTTTTCTTTATTTAGAACAAAATTTTACATTCTTTGTTGTCTTTGGATAAAGTTGGCAAGGGAATAGCCAGATTGTTCCTGAGATTATCAACAAATAAAAATGATTAACTTTCTAAGTGTTTGTCTTGTAGATCTGCATTCAGTTGCTAGTGCTCTGAAATGTTTTACAGCTCAATGTCTCTAATACTGGAAAAGTGTCATTCACCTGTTGATATGCCCAATTCGAAATGCTCATAGTGTTACTCAATGTTAATTTTTTAATGTACTTCAGATTTGCAGTCTTATCTGCATATCATTCTTAGCAATGTGTCCTTATTACTTCAGAATGTGTTTGTGAAAAGGTAGAGTTTTGGACAGTGTCCACCTGGCTGTAAAATCTATTATTGCATTTCTTCTTAGGTATTTGCATTAGCTGTATCTTGCACTATTTTAGAATGCTCAGTAACTCCTGTAATACAAATGATCAGAAGAAAGGCATAAACATTGCTTCTTTATACCTCTCTTTTAGTAGTGCTGGTCACATTATAATTGACTGTGAGTATCTTTGGAAAACAGTTTTCAAAGGAATTGTTGTCTTAGAAAACAAATCACTTGGAGAGGAGAAAGAAAAAATTCCAAAATACTTACTCGGGTTTGTCATATTTCCATACTTGCTCCATTAAATATTGTGAAATAAGGCTCTGTATAATTTTTATGCCCTTGCTTCTTCTGTGCGTCAAAACCATTTCAGGCAATGACATGTCAATCCAGTGAAAAATACCAAATAAGTCAAAAGGGAGATGAGACTTTTGCTAAAGAGGAATAAACTAGGGACCTTTGGTCAGTTGCATGGACATTTAATACTGCTTATTAAATGACACCTTATCAGGATATAGGTTTGAACAAAATATATTTTGAATTGCAGTGTTTATTAACGTTTCATGATTATCAAATATCTTTTCTGAAGAAGACAGGAAAGATACAGGAAGACATTTTGAAATGGTTTGGAAATTAATTCTGAGGGTCACTGTAAAAATTCCTCTCTGTTGTAATTTGTTAACACCATCTCATAGAAAGATATTCATAATTTGTGATAATAGTATCTTTGAAAGGATTTTATTTCTTGATTTTTGTTTTGTGGGGTTTTGGGTTTTTTTGTTGTGGTCTTTACATTTAGGTGGAGGTGACACAACAAAGGCTCCTGCTTTGCCTCCTTTATAATACCTTGAAAAGTTTTAAACATTCCTTGCACTCACTTTGGCAGCAGAAGCACAGTAGTGACTTGTCAAGATGGTTGATATGCCCATCTGTTCAACAACCATTCTTTTATGTTCTTTGCACCAACAGATCTTGCTGCGGGAAGGTTGCAAAAAGATACTTGTTGCCGATTCTCTTTCTTTATTGAAGAAAATGCATCGAACTCAGATGAAGGGTGTTCTAGTGGATGGTGGGTACAGAGGAAACATGATGAATTTCAAGGTTTTAAAGACAATTGCTTGGTTTATATACCCCCTGACTGTCTGCTTTGGAAGCTGCCCAAAAGCCTGCTTTTTTACCATATCTGTAGAATGTAGTAGGATACTAGATGCTTTTCCCCTTTGCAAAGGAACTACTTGTATCTCAAAAACTACAAGACCCAGCATGCACATGAATCTCTGCATAGCCAGTGATGTATTGTGTCCTGCAGTTTGTCTGTAAAGGTGAAGATGGTGTTTAGTGTCAACATGGACAGTCAGATGGTAGTAATCTGCAACCAAAGCAAAAGATACAAGAAGGTTGTCAGAAACAGCTGAAAATATTTTGCAAGGTGCTAATGAGCATGTGAGCAGCGCAGTAATTCACACCAGCTGAGTGTTAATACCAAGAGGCAAAAGTTGACAGGACAGAGTGCCACAGCTTCTGCTCCAAAATGCTGCATACTTAATAGCTATCCCATGCTCCTTTTATCATTTTGCCTTGTGTCTTTTCAGCACTGATCCTAAACAGCCTCCATCCTGCAGTTCTACCATCATCAGATCTAAATATTTATCGTGTTGTTATTAGAAATGCTACTTCAGTATTGCTCTTCAATTTTTAATAGATTCTGTTAGGCATCTTAAGTAAATGCTTTAAGACCAAGCTCCATTTCTGTAATAGCAGTATGTTCATGCCTGCTTTATAAAAAAGTAAACATGGAGTTTGCTAACAAAGCTTAGTTTTCTTCTGTTTTATTTTTCAGAGGAGAATATCTGTGAATCGTGTCTGTCTCCAATACTTCCTTCAGGTAGAATGCTTTTCTAGAAAAAAAAAAAGAGGTTGTATATTTTTTCTTTTAGTAGTATTTTAAGAGGAACTACTGTTTGCTTTTATTCATAAAAATGTGTAATCTCTCTTGGTGATCACTATAAATTTCAGTCTCCTATGCGGAGCTTGCTTTTGAATTCTGACATGGGAGTGGAGTCTAATTGAACATTTTTTGTTGCAATAAACCAAGATAATCTTTCTTATTCAACTTTTACTTCCTTATTTTCTTTTTTGAATACATAGAATTCAAGGCAACTTTCAATTCCATCAACAAACACATTCTCAAAGATTATTAGAACCACAAAACTAAGCTGCTGCCACCAAATCTTGTCCACCTCTGTTGGATTATTCACAGTGAATTTGTAGATTATAAAAATTTATGGAATGTACTTTTTATCTGAATGGTGGAGAGTTCTTGGCTTTAGTGATGGGTGCCACATTTGAAACATCTTAAAACCAACTAGCTTTAAAACACCTTCTAAGGTTAGTTGTGAAACTAGAAATTCAGGATGTTGTTTTGGAGATGTACATTCTTCAAGGCAACTATAGTCCAGAAATATTAATGTAGTTGTTGAGTGTCTTAAAAAGAAGTAGTTTTACTAAGAGAATATCTGTTGTGGCCTGTTAAAGCAAAAATATGTAAGACAAAGCATATGTACAGACATTTGTTTGTTTTCTAAGTGTTAATAGCCTGATAGAACCACTTAGAGTTTATCTGGTTTCTACCATTTTTCACTTAAATAAATAAAAGCAACTTTACTGGGATCACATGCAGCAATATACAGACAAGGAAGATCTTGCAAAGTTGAATGTGCTAATGTTTTGAGGTATGTGTGTTGAGGAAAAAAGAGCCAAAGTAGAATGCAGATGATGCTGATAAGTGAGATTGTTATTCTTTAGATATGTGGATGTTGTATTTAGGGTTCTAATTTGGCTAAATATTCATGTGGGAATGAAAAGCCACATCATGCACCTAGGCAGCTTGTTGCAAAATTTCAGGCTCATGGTGTGTAGTGCAGACTCTAGAACTGCTCAGTGTTCTGGTTCTCTTCACACTAGTGCAAGAATTTTTCTGCTAACTTTCCTTCACAGCAGCTGAATTATTTGGTGGTTGTTTACTCTTCTCCCTCCCTAATTTAGCCTGTAGCATATATTGAGATGAAAAATTTCTGATGGAAAGGTATACAGCATTTATGCCACAGAATAAAATTGTTTTGTAACTCCATCACTGGCAGACATTACCTGAAACCATCACTCTTAATGATTTCTATGAATAAACAAGAATAATTTGAAAATCATTTTGAGAGATGTTATTTGAAGTTTCTCTGTGTATAGTAGAATGTGGGCATATGTTGCTGTAGCCTCTAAATCCTTTGTTTCATTGCCCTGTTGAAATTAATTTATTTTTCTGTTTCCCAGATGTATCCAAGTCCTTCAGTGTGGTAGTGTTCCACTGCAGACACATGTTTCACAGAGAGTGCCTACCCGTATCTAACACAGTAAGGAATTAGCTTAATATGTCCCACACCTTTGCCAAAGATAAAGTGACACATTTTCTTTTGTTGGCTGTAGAGAAGGGCATGGGCCTATGAGGAATTGTATGATAATAACTTGTGATGATATCACACAGTATTATGTGACCAAAGAAAGGGACTTTAGGGATACTGCAACTAAAGTTCATCCAATGTAGAAAGAAATCACTTCTGTTTGAACAGTATTTTATCACTTTCTGTAATCTGAATATGTAATGCAGCTCTGAGACATACAGGGAATACAATTGTCTAATTTTTTTAATTATTCTTTTCCATTCCAGCTTTTACTCTCATTAAACATACTCAAAGACAAGAATAAAGGTATTTTCTCAAGTGAACCATAATAAATGATTCTGACCTGGAAGACAAAAATCAGTCATTTCAGAGTGAATATTTAAATATCTTTGTAATCATCCTTATGGTCAAAACATGTTTTTTCTTTATAAGTTGGTTGGGGGATTGGTTTGTTTGTTCAATTAACACAAAGCAAAAAAGTAGCTTCTAGATATAACAGGGTTTAAATTTAGAAACTAAATCATTCAAATGGTAACAAAATCACAAAGAAAATTAAGTCTTTAAGACTTAAGATTGAAAATTAATGTGTAGTGAAAAAACAGCTTTAGTGAATCACTTCATCTGTAAGTAAACAAAGTGCTTGTAGCCATATGGTACAGCATGTACACTTAAATATGTCATGAAAAGCTTAATGTATTAGATCATTTGTACAAGAAAGCCCAACAACTAGTAAATATTTCTTCAATATTTACCACAAATTTTATTGCAGGAAATAATCTAAAATTTGTCTAGCATTCTCAATTTTCTGGGGCAGGTGATCATTTAGGTGGGATTTTTAAATGTTACATCGATATTATATTGTATATATTCATAGACAGTATGTATAAATACAGGGGTGTCTGCATGTAACAGAGCCAAATTTCCCCTGTTATGTTATATTGTGTGACCTTAGGTGACCTAATGTTACTGATATTTGGTTATTGGTGACATACTGAAAGGAAAATAGTGCATGCACAAAATACACACAGAGCTAAACACAGAGTAACAATCAATACATCTTTGATGTCAAATGACAGTATTCGGGTCCTGATCTCAGTTATTGGAAATCTGTGGAGCACTACCCAAAGACAGCTGTGACTAAGGTATCCAGTGATTATTGGAGCTGACCAAGTGACTTTACTCTCATCTTTATATATAAAGATAATCAGTGATGCTTTTCACTGTGTACTTTTCATTTTTGGTGTGGAGGAAATTTGACATTACTCTTCTGGCAGGTGGTGGTAATACCCTTGGAGTGAGTGGTGAGTTGTGCTGCCCTCTGACTCCAGAACAGCCCGCTTTACTATGTTTTTCTATATTGTCTTCCCTCAGCTATCCACAACTATGTTGATTGGTAACAGCCTGACTGTGAGGAGTAATGTTGAGAAGGGCATTAGCACTTTTCATTCATCTTCACACATTCTGATGTGGCTACATTTCTCAGAGAGATTCCTGTTTTCTTTTTTGTTTTAGGTATCTTCTGTCCAGTTCTGCAATATATGCAGTGCCAAGCACCGGGGGCCAGGAAGTGCAGTCCTGGAGATGAAGAAATAGCAGTGGCCTAGATCTCCATGTCAGTGAGTGACACCAAATCTGTTAGAACCATGCAGAGCCACTGTATCTTTCCATTAGACATCATTTCTGTACATAATTTTGATTATGATTTAAAAGTGGTTCCTGTAATTTCTCCTGTTTATTGAATATTTTGGGTAATGAGAAAATGTGTCTTTCTCTGGTTAAGTCTTTGTTATGCAATTCATATGTTATGGTTCCTTTCCTCAGCTTGTTACTTCATTCTGGAACAGAAAAAAAAATAAAACGGGAAGAAAAAAACATGCAGTGTAGAGATATGTGTTTGCTATCAGTTAATGTGCTTTACAGTTTGGATCCACATCAGGCTTATGGTTGGATATTGTAAAGAAAAATGTATTACCGTGAATTCAGCTCACCGGACTACTTCAGTCCTGATTTAGTCTATTAAGGACCTGTTTACCTTGAGACCCATAGGAGTCTAACTCCTTTCAGTGGAATTGCTTCAGAATTTGAAGTTGTCTGTGTGCCAACTCATATCTTCAGTTAATAAATTTGTTAACTGTGAATTCCATACATTGGCAATTTGCCTTGCTTACACATTCATAGTTCATTAGAAAATAGTTAATTTCTGAATTCATCTTCACAATGCAATAGTTTAAAGTGAGCCTTTCTCATGTTCAACTCATCCAGAAACTTTATTTTTAAATGTCACCAGTAGGTCTTTACACTTATTTTATGTGTGGTTGAAGTGTATGGTTTCGTTTCAAGGGAAAAAATGTATCTGACCTTTCAAAGGTAAGATCTTTATAAGTTTCTTTTGGCCTTAGCAATCTAACAGCTAAGTTAAATAAGTCAATCGGATGTTAACAAAACCATATTTTTCATTTGAACTGTGTTCTGTTTTGTTGATCCAAAGGAAGTGATCTTTCAGAATGTCTTCACAGTAATGTAATCTGTTTATAATATATGCTGTCAAATTCAATATAGGCATCTTTTCCTTAAGAAAAGTAATCAGAACTCGAAGTTATTTTTCTGCTTTCTAATAACTTGAGTTTGAAAGTAAAAATATATTGTTTTGCCATCAAATTGTATGCTTAAACTACTTAACCTACTAAGTTCTAAAACAATAGTATATACTGCAATAGTATATTTCTGTAAAACTAGAAAATACAGTACCTCTAATAAAATACCTTCTTCTGTACCTTATTCCCATGTAAGTACACCTTAAAATAATTTCTACTGTGGAAACTTGGATTTCTAGTTTATGTATATTCATAATACTCTTTGTAAATCCTCTGAGCAGTTGGTCTAGCAATCTGAAGAATGTTTTTTTGTTGTCCACTGTGCAGATCTGTATAATGCTGGAATAAAATTTTATGTGTTTAGAAATGCTAGGATTTACTCTGCGTGATTACATAGGCAAAACAATCGTTAAAAGAATAGATCTCAAAAGCACAATAATCTGTTGTGTTAATTCAGACAGTTGAGGAAAAAATAAAAAATGGTGCAAATTATTAATGAACATAGAGTAGGTGGAATAACAGAAGGGTAGAAAGTTTGTAGTGCAGACCATAGTCTGCATGCATCTATAAGTTTCACCCATAAGAATTAGTGCCTGGCTTTGCAGCTGTTCGTTTTCAGTGGCTAGTACACATTCTCAAGTATATGGTTCCTTTATCCATTCTTCACTACACTGATCAGGAAAGCTGCTTTGATTCCTAATAAATGAAATGTTCCAGTGAGCTCAAGGGTTGTTTCACCATGATGTTTGAATTATTGCTTGCCATGCCTGTGAAAGTTTTTTTTTTTTAAAACCCCTTCTTCAGTAGTTTTAAGCAGCTTTTCTATTTTGTATCTTAAGAATGCAATAACCTGTCAACTTACACGAGGAAAAAGTCGAATTACTTCTATACATGTATATGGAAAAGTGTCCTGTAGCTTAGAGTTATATAATAATTTCAAGAAGGAATATTTTTTTACTTCAGCTTGGCCTTAAATTCCCTAAAGCATTTGAGCATTCTGACTCAGTTTGCTAGTCTGCCATCACCAGCAATCATACTGCATTATACCTTGACATATTCTTTACGATATGCAAGTAATTTTAAATCACTGTATGAAAATCTAATCAAAATCTTCTCTAAATCTAAAGCTTCTTTTATTTGGGCTTCAGGGACTACCCTTTTCATGTTTCTGAAGTCTAAATTTGCTTCAGTGATTCAGCAAGAAATGTACAGACCTGACTTTGATACACTCTTCTTCCTAAGAAGCCTTACATCATAGAAAGCATCTGGTATTGAATCTAAAATATTCAGCTACCCAAGAGCTTTTCTCCTGAAGAAAAATTTTGCCTAAGAAGTAACTGTAAAGTTGCAGAACCTATCAGAAAAGTAGAGTAGCACTTAATCAGTTTCACCTGCACTTACTTCAGATGTCAAAGTTCTTGTGCTTCTAAGATAAACCTAAAATAAACTTAAAAGCTATTTTTTCTCTGATACATCCAGTTCTGTGTGAGTTCTTGACCAGTAAAGCTAACAGAAAGGATTTGTGATGGATCAAGTAAGTACATACTGGTTCGTCATATTAAAAGAGAGAAAACTATTTTGGGTTGTAGCAGGATACACACAAGAACCCCCCACAAGAACTTACCTTATTAACCAGTCAGATAACTCAAAGAGGACAAGCTGTCTTGTAAAGAGTTATTTTCGTGCCTTGGAGTTAATACTGGTCTGGAATCTCCCAAATGCCAACATCTTGCTGTTGAAGTCAGATCTGGCAAGGTAGGTTGGATTTCTGGCTGACAGACACTTTACAAACTATAAAAACCATACCAAACTTTCACAAAGCAGAAATCTATACATTTTCCGGGAAATTTATGGAGCTTTTCCCATGAGTAGGGATGCTTGCTTTGCAGTTACTTTCCAGGATTTAAGTGAAGGAATCTGTGTACATTATTGTCATTTTCAGCAGTAAGTTACAGCTAATCAATACTATTTCTTTTGGTAGCTTAACTTTAGGTATCTTGATAGAGTGCAGTGTTGTATGTTATGCTGTAATCTACTAGTAGTTCTTTACTTTTATACTGTGTAGTAAGTAATTCTGAGTAGGATCTTTCATCTGTTATCTCTTGTCCATTTAATAAAGAATTCATTTTTATAAGAAATAGACCTGATCTGCCATCCCTAGAACTTACCAAAGTGATTTCTTAAATTTAAACTGTTGTCAAAATTTGAGCCTAAGGCAGGGTTTGTTTAAAGCTCCCACTCATCCTGTGACAGGCTAAAGGGAGTCTTCAGATGATTTTTCTTATCTGTCTTTGTTTTATTATTTTAAACCCTCAATGCTGTGTGATTGCCTTGGTGAAAATGTTGGGCTATAGTGAAGATTTGGGGGGGAGGGGGCAAAAGAGTAGGGAGCTAGAGGTGTGTGCTAAGCATGAGGCTATTTAGTCCTGCTGAGAGCTCAGTTAAAGTGGACAGCATCAGGATAAAGGTTGACTTAAGGAGGAGTTAATTGTTCTACTGGATCAGTGATGTATTGAATCAGCTGTGTGTGGCAGTTTGGCAAAAGTCTGCTGCCCACACTGACATGATTCAGTGGGTCAGTTAATACTTCTAGAAGTTGTTCCTGAAGTATTATATACAAAGTATTATATATACAAAGGTATGTTCTCTACAGCTGCACTACAGGAAACCTTGAACACGTTGGGTATTGTTTGTTGGAACATAAGTTCAGTGTCTGACACTGATCTTGTGTTACCAAGCAAGAGCAAAGACAAAATGAGTTGCTTCCCCATTTTTGGATCCATATTCCATGTGGTATTATATTCCATACATTTTGGCTGATAATTGGGTAGAGGCTGTCAGTATTCTGTATGGCATGCACAGGTTGGTCTAGCAAATTTTCATCATAGGAAATTTAATCACTTTCCATCTTAGGCTTAATGTTTATTCAGCTGGAGTCTTTTAAGCAGGCACTGTTTTATTCTTTGCTATTGAGTAGACTACCACAGTGGTTTTCCACTTGGTGAGCAGAGTTCCTGACTGTAATTCAAGGGAGCTGGAATTAAAAATAATTTCTTGAATAAAAACATCACAGTGGATTTCCTGCTTCTAGAATGTTGTGATTTAGCATTCAAATACTGTATGTCTGCAGTCGCTTTGGAAATACAGTGTCAGCTCTGCAGGTTGGTTGCTCTGGTCCTTGCCTATGCTATTTGATGGCAGTTTGGAAAACTACTTGCAGGAAAATTCTTACCTAATGCTGAATAAGGTGATTATCGGAATGAGAAAAATCTCTCTGAGAAGCTAGTTTTCTATCTCTTGTTGTACAGTTCTGGCCTCTTATTCAGGCAGTCTAACTTTTACCCGTTTGTAAATGGTAGACATAACATCAGACATTTCCTCTCTAGAAAGCTTCCCCCTCCAGTGCATCTTTGTCAAATACTTGCTATAAATCAACTGCTTTACTTTCAAAACAATTTAAACGAGACTAGTAAGAAAAGAAGTACCTCATTTAGAGAATGACTCTTTGATTATATACTTTGAGGACTGTCTTCTTATTCTGTTGTGCCATGAAAGACTAATTTACTTTTGGCCTTAGAAATATCCCTAGATGATCTTTTTTCTGTTCTTCAAGCCAATGTGTGCTTTCTTTTACTGTAATCAAATATTAAATTATGCAGAAAACAGGATATCTGAAGTGTCTGAGGCATCAAATGTAGAAGAGAACAGAGTGTGTGAGAAGTTCTAAGAGAAGTTAATGAGTCATAATGGGAATGACCTAAATTAAGCCTTAAAAGCCTTGCATAAATGGGGATCATAATAAGCTTTTGCAATAGAGCAGGTCATAGAGGTTCTGGTAAGTTCTGACTGCAACATTCACCCAGGAGTCTGTAATGTGAATAGACAAGGCTGCCAGTGGCCTCTGCTCCTGGATTCTGCTTAGGACCAGTCATGATGCAGGAGTCAGAAATGTACTGAGTGGAGGCTGATGCCCCTACCACCTGAAGGAGCTGTCAGAAGGGGAGGTGTAGTAGTATAATTAAGGGCTAGGAAGTGGCAGGAACTGCAGAGGGCACTTGAATTGTTGGTAGGGTTTTTCTGCCCTTGCTTTTAGTCAGATCCCGGTAGAATTTAAGTCCAGTTAGATTGACAAGGTAATGATATCTTGGTGTCTGATAGCTGTAAAAACACCTTTAGCAAGATATCAGCTGGATGACATGTTCCAAATAGTGTTCACATAGGATACAGATTTATCTGTTTCTGGTGAGAATGATGGATGGGAGCCACAATAAATAAGTTGTGAATTTTTTAAATATCAGGTTAAGTGAAATGTTCTTAAAAATGAGTAATTGTCTCACATTTTAACATGTTGTACTTGCAGTAAGGCATGGGAAGGTGCAGATGGCAACAGTGTTTTTATTGTGTGGGACCCATTCAGTAGCAGCTATTTTTGCATGTGCTGGCATGCCAGAATCACTGAAGCACTTTTCAGTGTGTCCAACTCTAGTGTGTCTCTATTGAGTCATCTGGAATTTCTTCAAAATCATGAAGATCTTTAGTTAAGCACAGCCAAAGCTGGGAAGCATTTTCCCTGTGTTTCCCTGAACATTTCAGCCAAGAATATATTTCTGGCATATTTAGTTCTTTGCTATACAGGCTTTCATTCTCTCTGCAGTATCAGAAGACTTTCCGGTGACGTGCTAAGAGAAGTATGTTCCGTTTACAATATTTCATAATCATTCTTTCTCTCTTTTCTTCTTCTCCTCTTCACTGCTCACCACTCCCCTCTGAATATATGCATTGGAGTGAGTGCCTATTTTTTAATTGTGTAGTGGTTTTCAGTCATTATCTGCAAACACACTGTGCTGTGTATATGTTAAAGTATGTACTTTGTATATCCTATGGAAGGCAGCCATGTCTTTGTTCATCCTTAGTTCCTGGGAGAGTTCTTTATCTGGTGTCAAGCTAAGGAAAACATTTTCCTTCAGAGGCAAACTTTCCAGGACAAAATTTTCAGTGGTACAAAGAGAATCGCTGAGATAGGACAGGACCTTTCAAGATGATCTTGTCCAGTTCCCCTGCTCCAGCACTGGTTGCTCCATCACCTTCCCGGCGATTGATTGAGTCTAACAAGCCTATGGTTTTCCATAACCTACTTCTTGCTGTCTAAAGTTGCTGATATGGTTAAAATGAGAACTAGAGCCTTGAAGAGTGAGATTTACTTTTTTCCAGTCTTCAGAAACCCCCTCTGATTCACATGGTCTTTCAAAGATAATCAAGAACATTTTTTTCATGCTGTAGGATTCGTGCCTGGGTATTTTATAATGTTGCAGTCTAGTCAAGAGATGAAGCTAGTATAAACTACTGTTGGGCTAAACCATGTTCTCCAGCCAAAGAGCAGATATTCCTAAATGTTTGTCTTGGGCAGAAATGTTATTCACAGAAACAGCACTGAGTTCCTTAGCAGTAATAAAAATGCAGCAGCCACTGCCATCTCAGTCCAGGAGTGGCCACATGGCCGGGACTGCACAGCCAAGATTAGGGCGGCCGGGACAGCGCCACATGGCCGCATCTACCTTGCCCTGGCTCACAATGATCTTTATTTGCCTAGCTGCTTTTAGCCAGCCATAGTGCGAACAGAAGAGCAAAAAGCAGCAACAGCAGCTTTTCCTTTTCGATGCTCTGCATGAAGAGAGGTGCTGAATGGAGCCAGTGGTCGGTGCGGCCCACATGGTACCAGCAGGGACCACGTGAAAAGCAGTGAGAGGCATGGCAAGCAATTCCCCAATGCAGACCCCAGACAGGATCAATCTTTCAGTGCTGTAGAACCCTATAAAATCTTTTCAATTAATAGAACTTGAGAACAAATGAACCCACAAAAACCTATGCTCTCCCGAGACAGAGAAAAGGAAAAAGTGAAGACACGTGAGGAGAACAATATGGCAACACT
The DNA here is from genome assembly GCA_017589585.1 of Phylloscopus whistleri. Classification (NCBI taxonomy): domain Eukaryota; kingdom Metazoa; phylum Chordata; class Aves; order Passeriformes; family Phylloscopidae; genus Phylloscopus; species Phylloscopus whistleri. Next base: position 3,144,734 of record JADMLD010000989.1, on the reverse strand, counting down.
CATGTTTGGTGCAAAAGAGGGAGGGGGAGGAGGAAGCGCTCCAAGCATCAGAGTTGAGATTCTTCTGCAAGCTGTGATGAGGACTATGATACAATAAACTGTTTCCTTGTAATTCATGAAGTGCATGTGTAGTGATGTATCTGAATAACTTAGGCCATTCTGTGTACCAGCCAAGCTGTTTGTAACTAATCTTAACAAACCACCTGTAGTTTTTATTATCAGAACCCTCAGGAATTCATCAAGGTTACTGAGACAACAACAGAACTAAAAATAAGAACGAAGAGCCTGAGAAGCTGACTACCAAGAATGCAAAACCTAGATAAAGGAGGCACAACGTGATGATGGACTTTGACCAATAAGGTGTCTCTTCAGATTAATTTTTATCGAGTTTAAGTGTTGATTAGTTTAAAATTATTCTAAGTTCTTGTAATAAATGCTAATTCATGTTCTCATAATATATTTCATGTAACCATAATGCTTGCTGTTATGGGTGGTAGTAAACGTGCAGTTTAAGGAATGTCAAAAGAAAACTCCCCTGGCACAGAGGAACATCTCCAGCTCTGGGAAAGAGACAGTGGAATTACAATGACAATAGGAGGTGGAGAGCCACCGAGACGAGGGGCAATTGACATCTGATAAGAACTGATAGCCCAGAAAATACATCTTATCTGGGACATTAAGGGTACTCAGAACAAATTCTGCACACCCAGGAAACCTTTTCAAGCCTGGCCATGGCTCCCCTGATGCTATCAGCTGCACCATCAAGAAACAAAGGAACCTAAAGAAATCCTGCACTGAGCAGCGGGTCCAGCCCTGGAAGTTTCAAGTCCCCCTCGATTCCAGGACCTAGGAGACAAGTCCAGACATGCACTCGGAGTCCAAACTCGAGAAGGGCATAAGACTGGCAGACCTGGACCTGGGCACTCATGAGACCTCAGGGGTGGCGTGTCGCGGGACACGTCAGGAGGCTCACCCAGTGCGCACTGACCATTTCCTTGCTTCACAAACTCTGTCAATTTCTTTATTGGCTTTGTAAATTTCTTGTCAATTTTGCGTTTTAAATTTCTCCTTGGCAATAAATTGTTTTTGATTGAAATTGGCTCCAAAAATTTATAACAGTTCTGTTAAAAGATGCTTGTCTAAACTTCAAAGTATAGTTGGTTTTTCGTGGGTTTTGTTTTGGTGGGGGATTTTTGTTTTGTTTTTGGGTGGGGTTTTTTTGTTTGGTTCGTTTTGTTTGGGGGTTTTTTGTGGTTTTGGTTTGGTTTGTTGGTGGTTGGTTGGTTTTGGTTTGTTTTGTTTTTTTTTTAGAAAAAGGACAGTTCCGCATGGGTGAGTTTTATCCTCCAGAAACCCCCAACTCCCTGGCACCAGTCGGTTCGCAGCTCCATACGGAACGCGCGAGCTCTGAAGACGGCAAGAACTGGACAACATTTCCTGCAGCACAGTTCCTTTTTGGAGCTGAAGGTTCCAATGCCACTCCCTCTTGATCCCGCTGTATGGGCTTTTCAGCAGACCCGGCGATTCTGCTGCGGCAGGCCCCTGGATCGGTGGCCCCTCTCCACAGAGTTCCGCGGGCTCTGGGGCGGGAGGTGGGAGCCACAAGTGCTTTGTGTCTTTTGAACCTTTTCTGTATTTGTTTTCGACATTTTCCCCTCTTTTGCGACATGCAGTCTTTAGAAGTTTTTTTGGTGTTGCTTTTCCCCCTCCGCTTTTCTATTGCAGGTGTTTGGGGTGAGACGGGGATGCAGCAGCCCCGGGAGGGCTGTGGCGGGCCGAGCCGAGCAAGGCATGACAGGTCCGCATAGCATCTACCGCCACTGCTGCCCGGTCATTCCAAAGTTAAGAATCTAACCCCTACAGATGTGAATACAGCACGGGGGCGTTTGGGTTTGGGTTTTTTTGGTTGGTTTTTTTGGAGGAGGAGGGGTGGGGTTGGTTTTATGGGGGGTTTTGTTTTGTGTTTGTTTGTTTTGGTGGTTTTGGTTGGTTAGTTGGGGTGGTGGGGGGTGTTATATGTGTGTCCCAATAATTGACTGGACACAAGCCCAATTAATAATATTGGAATTTATTAAGCAAACAGCAGTAAGGAAAACAGCGTGCTGGGTGGCTGGGGGCAGTCTCCTGCCCCACCACGGCTCACACCGACCACCCGGGAGTCCCCGCTCTTTTATACTTTGCAGCTTCCTGTGATACGTATATCTTTCTGTTTCCTTTGTGCTTAGGCGAAGTGTTGCTGGGGGGGTTCTTCATCCTCTTCATCCGCCTCCCGGTAGTGGTGGTCGTGGGAATGAAGTATGTAGCTATTCTTCTGCAAAAACAAGTTAGTCAGTTTTTAGTTCTGCTTATCTTTTGTTTACTTTGCCAGATGATGAGATCACAAGGTGCTTCCGTAACTCAGTTCAGTGAACAATTACTTGTGGTAATTTATTACAATCCCCCCCTTTTTCTTTTTGTTCACTGAACTGCTGCAACTCTTGCTGGCTCAGAATCAGAGCTTCGGCTTCTATATGTTCATTTTCAATTGGCTCATACTTGGCTTGGATGAGCATCAAGTGCGCTGCTTCTAATCTACTCTTTACTATTTCAATTAATTTATTGAATATACATGGTCCAAATGTTAATCCCAGAACTAGCAAGATTACTGGTCCTGCAATGGTTGATAACAGTGTAGTTAGCCAGGGGGAGTGATTAAACCAAGACTCATACCAACTCTGTTGAGCTTCTCGTTCTCGTTTTCTCTTTTCTAAGCCTTCTCTGAGTTTAGCCATGGTATCTCTTACTACTCCAGTATGATCTGCATAAACACAAAATTGTTCTCCCAAGGCAGCACACAGCCCCCCCGTTGAAGAAACATGAGATCTAAGCCTCTTCGGTTTTGCAGGACTACTTCTGACAGTGATCAGACTGATTTCTCTAAAGCACTAATTGATTCTTCTATCCGAGCTAAATCTTCATCTACAGCTATTCTTAATGATTGGAATTTTTGATTTTGCTGAACTAGTGAAGTTATTCCTGTCCCTGCTCCTGCAGCTCCTACAGCTATCAAGGTAGCGACTGTTAAGGCAGTGAGAGTGATGGGTTCTTGTTTCTTCAAATGATGGGAATTTAGGTGATCATACATGACATTTTCGGAGTGGTATATTATTCTAGGAATAATAGTCACCTGTACACAGTATTCTTCACTCTCATTGAATAGTTTAAGGGATAGACAAGGGGTGACTCCTGTCTTGGAACAAATCCATTTGGTATTACTGTCTGGTACTAGCCAGTCTGCAGGTGGTTTTTCTTTTAGGGAGGTTATTATTCCGCACAGGTGTTGTCTACTTGGGGGCACGTTACCTATACACCTTCCTTTCCCAGATACGTATTGCATTGTTATCCCTTGTTTCTTCTCTTTCCATAGACACTGGGATGGGTTTGATCCATTAATTCGTCTTATTCTCGAACGGACCCCTACTGATTCGTAAAAAGGTGGTTTGACATCGTAACATAACCAACAATGTTGGGTCAAGTTTGGATTAGTAGAGTTCAAAACTTGATATGTGGTATTTAAGAGTTTCCATAATGGGTCATTTTTTATACTTGAACTTGGATTAAGTTGTGTTGCATCGGTAATATTCAAGACTGGGGTCTCTGTTATGTGCGGAACTCCTGGGTCTCTCAGATGGCTAATAACTGAGTTGGGACCAACTGCTTGTGGTTCAGGTGTTACCACTTCTTTCTTGATAAGGAACAATCCACCTCTATTAGTACCAGACTTCCAGAACCTCATGCCCCATGTTTTTTCAGTTATCCAGCTGGAATCCATAGGTGGATCCCAGCTGGATATGTTCACATATATGAATTAGATATGTGATATGATATCTAATCATATCACATATGTTCACATATATGAATTTACAATTTACTTTGCCTAGTGGGATGCCATGCCAGGGGCCCAGCTGAATGCCACCATATGAATCCTTTTCAGGTGGATCACATCCACCCTACTTTGAGGAACTTATCAGGGCCTGCTCCCGGGCTCCAGTCAGATGCTATAGTTTCACATCCCCAATACGCACAGTAATAATGCCCTGGCTATTGCAATATCCTTTCCCAGGATTCGAACTTGGACAGATGTAGAATCCCTTCAGATTTGGACAGGGTTCTATGGGCACTATTTGACACAGAGTGGGCGTAAAACTAGGGGCTCCGGGAGTAGTAATTGTCTGAATCACCTGCTGGTCTTCCCCCCTAGCTAGAGACCATTTAAATAGTTGGTGTTCATACTGATCAATTTCCGTCATTATTAAATCACAGAACATTACAAATACCATAAGTCTTAAAGCATGCCGCGAATGGTGGGAGTCCTTCTGTCTACATATTACTCTTAAATTTTCTTTTGATCTCAGGAGCTTGCTAGAGCTCTTGCCTGCGGAGTCATAGGTGCCTTTTTCTATTGATACGAGGCAGCTTTTCCAGCATTTTTGCACAGTCCCATTCATAGGACTTCGTTCTCCACACTTTCTTACCCTTCTGCCTCGCCCGTCAACTCGGTTGCTTCAAGCCACAGAGGGTACCATTTTCTTGGCAGCAAGAGTATTCATCAGGAGCATTAAAATGCTGGTAGATTTTGTTCACTTGCCTCTGCTTATAAGATTCCCAATTTTTATCTTTTCATTAAAGGTATATCACACCTGACTCTTTTCAGAACCCTACAGCAACACCCCTTTATAATTTCTGCTACGAATGGGATTGGTTTGTTGGAATGATAACAATAATATTCAGACCGAATTCCATATACAAATTTCTCACCATTTGTTGGAACCTTCTTTAATTTCTCTTCTTAATACTTTAAAGTCTAAGGCAAATTTGGAGATTTCCCTTTTTTGTTTCCAACAAGGGCTGCACACTCCAGAAGGAGGGTATCCCCGTTGACAATGGAACCACCACCGTTCTCGGCACACTTCACAAATAAAGCATACAAAAGGGTAACAATTGCAATCAGAATTTTTCACATCTAATTCTAATATCACTACTATTTACATGTGGTTCAGTTACTTCACCGATCAGTTCATTTATGTCCTTTTAAGCATGATCTTTGAATCTCCAGGTATGCTGATAACTTGCCAGGAAGAGGAATCTTGGACAGGCCCTTTCACTTGGCTTGCGTGAGTCCACCCTCTTTCGGCTGTCCGGATAGCAGTTTCTGTAGTAAGTAAAATAACATAGGGTCCTTCCCAACGAGGAGTTAGGGAAGACTCTTTCCATGACTTAATCAATACTTTGTCTCCTGGTTTGATTTTATGCATTGCCACATCTAAAGGTGGTCTCTGGACTGCCAAACCTTTGGCTCGCAGTCTCTCCCTTCTAGTTATTAATTGTATTAGGTAGGGTTTAATTTGTGATTCTTCTAATTGGGGATGATCTTGTGGAATTTCTAGATCATATGGCATTCCATATAACATTTCAAAAGGAGAAATCCCGACATCTGTGCGAGGCTGCATTCTTATATTCAATAGTGCTAAGGGAAGGCACTTGACCCATGACATTTTTGTTTCCAACATCAGCTTTGTCAACTGTTTCTTTATTTCCCCATTCATCCGCTCAACTTTTCCCGAACTTTGCGGGTGCCACGGAGTGTGATACTGCCACTTGGTGCCTAAAGACTGGAGAGTCTCCTTTACCACTTTAGACACAAAGTGAGGGCCTCTATCAGAATCAATTACCTCTATTGCCCCATAATGGGGAATAATTTGTTCTAATAGTATTTTTGCTACTGTCTGGGCCATGGCCCGTGCTGTTGGGAATGCTTCTACAAATTGAGTTAAATTATCTACTATTACTAATAAGTATTTGTATTTCCCGACCTTCGGTAATTCAGTGAAGTCTATTTGTATCTTTGCAAATGGCCTATGGGCTAATTCTCTTCCCCCATGTACTCTTTCTGTTAACTGATGTTTATTGACTCTCTGACAAGTCATACAGTCTCCTACGACTCGTTTTGCAATATTATGTATTCCGATGCACATGTATTTATTTGCAAACTGATCTACTAAAGCTTGAGTTCCCCAATGAGTTAGATCATGAAATTTTCACATTATTCTCAGGGCCAGAGGTTTTGGGAGAACCTCTCGACCATCTGTGAGTTCCCACTTCCCATTATTATTTTCTCTAATTCCCATTTGGCTCAGTCTGTCCTTCTCATGAAACTCAAAATGTGGTGACCTTTGTTATGTAGAAGGCAGTGTATGTATTTCTCATCATCACATGTGCACTTTATTGCTTCTAGCCCGAAGTCTTTCCAGCAAACATAACATGGGGGCTCATCTAAGTGTTCCCCACAGATTTCACACTCTTCTCAGGCTTTCACTTCCCTTATGCAACCCTTTAGAGTCATTAGTGCAGCCTGTTTAGCTTCTTGATCTGCAAGGTTATTTCCCCTTATCAATGGAGTCAGCCCCCTCTGGTGACCTCTTAGATGTACTACTGCTACTCTTTTAGGCCCTCTAATAGCCTGTAAGATTTGAGTTATCAATTCAAGGTGTACTAACTTTTTGCCATGGGAATTGATTAAATCCCTTTCTTCCCATATCTTCCCAAAGGTATGTACCACCCCAAAGGCATATTTTGAGTCAGTATATATAGTCCCCATGCTGCGGTCCGCGGGCTCGGGCTCGCGCCGTGGCAGGGGGAACGGCTGATTAATCGTCGCAGCTTGAGTCAGTGGGGTCCGCTCCGGAACGAACACACCGCGACACGACCCAGTCGCGGAGGGTCTCTCAATCGCAGGAAATTGATGCAATTGACGGAGAGAGGACGTTTATTGAAGTCGCGCACGGCTTTTTAAAATCGTGCTGACGTCACGCCCCGAGCCGCGTGCAGCGGCGCGATTGGACGCGACCGTGAGGGGAGGGGATGCCGCGGAGAGAGAGAGTGCCGCGCCGCGCGTGTGGAGCGGGGTCTGCGGACGCCGCCGAATCACGTGTGCTGCACACGGCACCGAGCCACACCGGGAGAGAGCTGCGGCGGGAGAGAGCCGCGCCGCGCCTCCCGCGCGGGGTCCGTTCGTGGCACCGAGCCGCGGGCGGGAAGGGCGCTGCGGATGAGGAATGCCAAGGCATGCCTGCCGCGGCGCGCCTGCCGCGCAGGGACTGCGAACGGCACTCTGACACCCGACATCCCCACCTTTCCTGCCAAGAGCTGCAAAGCTTTTAGCACTGCATATAATTCACAAGCCTGGGCTGACCAGCTGGGGCTTAGAGGTCCTGATTCTATCACTGTAAAGATTTTTCCATTAATTATTGCATATCCTGATCTCCTCTTCTACTACTCAGGAAGATCCATCTACAAATAGTTTTTCACCTGTTTCAAGCTCTTCTTCTTCTAAATCTGGTCTAATTTTTGTTTGTTCCTCTATATTGTGAAGGCAGTCATGGGTTAAATTCTCACTAGGTTCCCCATATAGGAATTGTGCAGGATTTTGCAGTGTCGTGGTTTCAAGGGTTAATCTGGGAGAAGAGATAAGGATGCTCTCGTACTTCACTAGTCGAGCATCCGTTATCCATTTATCTGCGTTTTGCTGTAACGCACCCCTAATATTATGGGGTGATAATACTTTCAGTTCTCCTCCGAAAGTTACTTTATGTGCTTCTTCTACTAGGAGTGCAGCTGCTACTATTGCCTGCAAACAAGTGGGCCATCCCTGGCTCACTGGGTCAAGGAATTTAGAAATATATGCTACTGGCTTTTTACTTCCTGCCCATTCTTGAACAAGTATCCCAAATGCTGTCCCATCATCTATGTTTATAAATAAAGAAAACGGCTTTTTCAAGTCAGGTAAGTTTAGGACCGGGGCGTTTACCAATTCTTCTTTTAATTCCTCTAGTTGGTTTTCATCTTCTTGGGTCCACTTTACCAGGCCATCATTAACTAGCTTAGCATAAAGAAACTTTACCTTTTTACTGTAATTCTCAATCCATTGTCTGCAGTACCCAAATAAGCTCAGCAGCTGTTGCACTTGTCTCTTAGTTTTTGGAGCCAACAGCGATAAGATACCGTTAACCCTTTCAGGATCTAATTTCTTTGTTCCCTTATTTAACCTATGTCCTAAATACTTTACTTCTGTTTCAACAAGCTGTAATTTAGACTTTGATACTTTAAGGCCTTGCAGGCTTAAGAAGTTCAGCAATTTAATGCTCTCTTGCCTGACAGCCTCCTCGCTTTTTCCTGCCAGAAGCAGGTCATCCACATACTGGACAAGAGTAATCCCTGTAGCCAATTCATAGAATTTGTTCTAATGCTTGGCCAAACAAATTAGGCAACTCCGTGTAACCTTGAGGCAAAACTGCCTACCTTAGCTGTTGTTTTCTGTGGGTATCTGGATCTTCCCACTCAAAAGCAAAATAATCTCGACTATTTTCACTTAGTGGACATGCCCAGAAGGCATCTTTAAGGTCTGTTACACTATACCATTGATCTTCAGGACCTAATTGACTTAAGAGGGTATGGGGGTTAGATACCACAGGAAATCTTGCAACCACTCTTTTATTGATTTCTCGTAAATCATGCACTAATCGGTAATTTCCATCTGCCTTCTTTACAGGCAGAATAGGTGTATTGAATGGAGACATACATGGTTCTAACAACCCTTGTTTAATCAGTCTCTCTATTTCGGGTTTTAACCCTTGCCTCCCCTCTTTAGATATTGGATATTGCTTAACTTTAACTGGTATCTCTGGGTTCTTTATAGTTACTGTAAAGGGTTCAATGTTCAATCTTCCCACTGTCTCTGGAGTATACCACACTTCTGGATTTATTTTCTTTTCATCCTCGGTCCTTAAGGGACACAGCTTAATGGTAAGTTTCTTTTCCGCTACTTCTAAGTTAATTCCTAATTCAATCATCAAATCTCGTCCTAACAAATTATAATCGGCCTCAGGCACTAGCAGCAAAGACCCTATGCCGAGTTTAGAGTCTGTTTCAAACAATACATCTTTAATTACGGGTACCTTGAACGGTTCCCCTTTAGCTCCAATAACTTGAACTTTTTCTGAGGATATTTCATAACCCTGAGGTAATTTTTGGACGGTTGATCTTTCCGCCCCTGAGTCCACTAGGAACTCAATTTCTTGTTGTTGGGGACCCACTTTTAGTTTTATCAAGGGCTTAGTTCTTTCTTGGGTCCTCAATAAGTAGAGCCCCTGACATTCCTATTCCTCCTTGAACATCCATTCATCCATTATCCTCTTTCTGCAATTTTTCTTAACATGTCCCCTTCTGCCACAGAAAAAACACGTCAATACACCTCTGTCCTCCTTCGGGGGTCTCTTTGTCCCAGATTCTTTTTGTCGGGCCTCAAATCCTTTTCTGGAGTCTGCTGCTCTCTGCCCATCTCTGACTGCTGCCAGCATCATTCTAGCTTGTTTCTTATAAGTCTCATCTTCCTGCTTTACATAAACTTTCTGAGCCTCTCTCAACAATTCATCTAAACCACGATCTTGCCAATCTTCTATCTTTTCTAGCTTCTTTCTAATATCTGCCCATGATTTGGCCACAAACTGAGTTTTCAGCAGGGCTTGTCCCACCGGGGTACTAGGATCTACCCCAGAGTATAACTGGAGACTTTTTCGTAACCTCTCCAGCCATTCGGTGGGAGTTTCATCTTTCTTTTGTTGTTCATTAAAAGCTTTATTGATATTCTGCCCCTGAGGGACTGATTCTCTTATTCCGTGGACAATAATTGTCCTTAGATCTTGCATATGGCCTTGATCCACTGGATTCTGATTATTCCAGTCTGGTCTCTGGAGGGGCCACTTAACATCTGCCACAGGACCCTGTTGGTGTTGCTGATCCCATACTCTCATTCCAGCCCTTCTGATCATTCCTCTCTTCTGCTGTAAATAGGATGCCCAGTATAGACTGGATTTCATCCCAGGTGTATATGTTGGGCCCTAGAAACTGGTCCACCCTTTCCGCAACTCCTCAGGGGTCCTCTAACAAGTTCCCCATTTCTTTCTTAAATTCCCACACATCCCCTGAATTCAAAGGGACTGCTATGTATCCCATACCCGGTTGCAGACCCCCCACGGCAATTTCTCTGAGTGGGTATAACCCACTCTCATGTTGTTTACTTTTCATCTGACTCCTTGTTACTCTCCGATGTTCATCGGAGAACCAGATGCAGAGTCTGAATCATTAGGGTAATTTGGCACAGAATGGGGTGCAGGCAGAAGAGGTGCCTGAGGAGGGGGTGGTGGTATATAAGGAGGAGGTGAAACAGGTACTTCATCCTCTCTCCGTGTTTTCTTTTTCCCCTCCTCCCCTTTTTCTTTTAGAGGGTATAAATTTATCCTAGTTTCTGACCCGATCCAGAGATAAGCATACTCACTCTCCTCTAAACTAAAAGGTTCCCTGGAACTTACATAAATGTTCAAAGCCTGACAAATCCAATCCTCAAAGGAACCAAACACAGGCCAGTATAGGTGGTCGCCTCTAGTTTGCTTTCCACCCCACACTTCCATACAATAGTGAATAATTTTTACTTTACTCTTACCCTGCCTAGAAGGGTAGTCATCCCAATATGTAATCATCAGTCCTAGAGGACTATCTGGCGGTATCTGGGGGAGCTTCACTTGGGGTCCCCCACCCATGGGATCAGAGGGCTTGCTTTTCCTCTGTCCTATCTTCAGAGTGCCTTCACACACACACAAACACTTTGCCTCCTTTTCGTGGCCCAGTCCCTCGCGGGATCTGGGAACCGCACTACCGAGGAGTCCACACTCACTTCATCCTCCACTGGACGTCTCACGATGACACACTCTGGGATACCCAACCCCAACCGAACGGATAACCGGCCTATACTTACGCACTCCTGCATCTTCGTTTGGGCTTCATGCACAAAGATTATGGGGTTGCCGGCTTTCTTTTGCTTACTGTCAAATTTAGGGTTCGTCGGTAGAGGATCGGTTGGGGTGCTACCCAAACAGGGGCCGCTTGTCAAGCGGGGCGCCTCCCCTGAATGGTGACCCACACCAGGTTGCCTCTATCCGAGTCACGGCACCAAAATTGTTATATGTGTGTCCCAATAATTGACTGGACACAAGCCCAATTAATAATATTGGAATTTATTAAGCAAGCAGCAGTAAGCAAAACAGCACACTGGGTGGCCAGGGGGGGTCTCTTGCCCCACCACGGCTCACACCGACCACCCGGGAGTCCCCGCTCTTTTATACTTTGCAGCTTCCTGTGATACGTATATCTTTCTGTTTCCTTTGTGCTTAGGCGAAGTGTTGCTGGGGAGTTCTTCATCTTCTTCATCCGCCTCCCGGTAGTGGTGGTCGTGGGAATGAAGTATGTAGCTATTCTTCTGCAAAAAATCTAGTTAGTCAGTTTTTAGTTCTGCTTATCTTTTGTTTACTTTGCCGGATGATGAGATCACAAGGTGCTTCCGTAACTCAGTTCAGTGAACAATTACTTGTGGTAATTTATTACAGGGGGTTTTTTTGTTTTGGTTTTTTGTTTGTTTGGTTTTGTTTGTTTTGTTTTTTGTTGTTTGTTTTTTTTTTTTTTTCTTGCAGTAGCACCAAGTTAGCGGCAGCCGGAGCTTGCTTCCTCTGGCGCACAGCCACTTTCCTTTTTCCCTGCAGGCAACGCAGCGTGGTTTCTGACTACCTCTGTTTAAGGAAGCTTTATTTACAAATCCGGAGAATAATTTGTATGCCTTGAAAACGTGTTGATATAGGTTTTTTAAGTTGATTTTGGTTTTTGACTGAATTCTAATTTTTTACTGTTTTACAGTTGCTGGAGAGAGAGAAAGCAGTAAATGCAGTGCCTTATTACCTATCAAAGATGTCAGCATAGTCTGATTTCTTTAACAAGAATGTTATCAAATTTACCTGATGAAGTTACACAAAGTACAATTGCGAGAAGCTACTCAGCTGTTCAGCAGTCTACCAAATTACACCTTATAATTTTTTTTTTTTTTTTTAGTATCTGCACTTTGCAAAGTCTTACTAAGTTTCTGTTTCCATGAAATTTGCAGTTGCCATGGGTTTTTCTCATAACTAAATTACTTAGAAATTTAATATACTTGTTGCAACTTTTATCCTTCCAGTACACTATCATGCTGTTATTTCTCTTACAGATTGTTCACTTTCCATTTTCTTTTGTATTAATACCAGTCCTAGCTATAGGACTATCTATAGCTTGTAAAGGTACTAATTTGCAGTGATGTTTAAGGTCTAAAAATAGAATGCTCTGTTATCTTTGGTTGCATTGAGCAAGGCTAAGTTCTATTGAGTTAATTTTGTAAATTTCATGTCTGCTAAGTTTCAGTAAGTCTAGACAATGTTTTATTCCAGTTTTATATAGATCACTGTTGTATTCAGTATAATAGTTGACTGAGTTCTCTTAAAGGTACCTTCTGTTTACTAAAGTAATAATTGAGCTACATTTTATTAATTTGAAGTCCTTTTAGGGCGGAGTTCTATTGAGTTCATTTATTAAGCTTTATCGCTGTCAAAATTTGTTTATACTAGGTTTGAGTGTTATTCAGTCTGAGTTACTATAGCTTTTATTAGTAAGTTGTTTAGTGTTTTATTTTTCGTGCATCCTGATACCCATGGGTTGTGGCCATGCAGGCTGTGCAGGAGGCAGGGCTGTTTGGGCTTTTCTATGTTTTATAGGGATTCTGTGGGCCTGTTGATGTTTTTGAACTTGAGCAGAAGGTGGAAGCTCTTGAGGACCTTCTTCTAAATGGTAAATGGACTCTCTAGCCATTTTTTCTTCATGGAGTGTTCTTGTCCATCCTTGTTGTGGCATGCTGTGCTTCTTCTCAGCTTTAGAGAAGTTCGTCGGTGCAGTCTCTTTTTGCTTCCATTCTGTTTTTCAGATTCCAACTCATTTGGTAAAAGAGCTCAGAATTTTACCTCCTTTTTTTTTTCATTTTACTGTTATAAATACATAAATGTTTGGAATATATTATCTCAAAATTTTCAAATAGTTACAACTGATATATTTTAAAGAGAAAATGTTACAGGCCTCAGCCCTGATAAGTCACAACTGTGTTATGAGCATAATAAAAGAATGGGTTAGCCAATCAGGGGAAGATCCTGAGGAAAAAGGAACTGAAAGCGTTAAAGGAACAGTTTGGGAAGACTAGAAGACTGACCAAATAGGAGAGACACTTACAGCTGTGAGGAATCTGCTGCGAGGTCAGTCTGGGTCTGCAGCTGGACCCTGCAGTGGGAGTCTGTTGCAGTCATAGTCAAGCTAGACAAAGGCCTGTGGTCAGAGTTGGCAAGAAAATACTTGCAGTCATATTCTAGTAGGAGATAACCAGCAGTTAGAGTCTGCAAAAGGAGCCCTACAGTGGGAGTTTACTGCAGTCAAAAGTCAGTGAATAGTTAGGGTCAGGATGGCTGAATTATAAAGAAGAATAAACCAAGACTTCTTCATGTTATTAGACAAGAGTCTAATAGCTTGACTCTTTCTGTCTCAAACATGAGATCTGAATATAAATTCCGTAGTCTGAACTTACTGATATTATAACAGACATGATTCATAAGTTGATACTATTGTTTTATAGCCAGCTTCTTAGAAAACACATGTCATTTCAAGATTTTATTTTTTTTTTTTAATTGCTTTAAGCATTTCATAACTGCTTGTGTTAAGGACCTTGTTTTAAAAATGTCTTAATTTGTTCTCTAGCTGCTTATGCATCTCTTAGACCAGGCTACCTCTCTAGCTAGTCTCTACACTGGCTCAGTGGTTTGACCTACTGCTGTCTCATAATTTTTTAGTATTTTTCAGAATTCCCAGAAACTATATCTGAGCTTCGTCAAAAACCTCCTCTGAGCTGATGATATTGTGACCTTTAGTTCTTGTTACAGAAGCACTCCAACAATTTGCTGGGTTTAAAGCATCCCTATCCTGAGGAAATTTTGGAGGAGACCAGTTATTAGATGGTTCAATTAGTCTTTCACCCTAAAATTCTTAAGAGCCTTGTTTTAAAATATGTATAGGGAATTCTCATCCAGTTAGAGCTCAGGCAGTGGCCAGGCCTTAGCTCTGTGTGGATGGGAAATTTGCCAACAGACCCAGGTGTTTTCTGCATAAAAACAATGTTCATATTGCCTTGACTTGGCAATTGGACCCTATGAATATGACATCTGGACTTATATTTGACAAGAACTTGGAGAATCATTATCCGGAGAATGATTGTCCAAATCTCCATGGAATTGAGGTTTATCAGCTGTTGCAGACTCTGGGGTGATGGTACAGTATTTCAGAGATTGCTAATTACCTAATTTCACAGGTGTTATTAATTATGTCGGTTATCTGAGATATTTTTGATTGTTGTATTCAACTTATTCCTGATTGCTGTCAATTTCTTGTTTCAGTACATATATTGTTTTGTTATTCCCTTCATGTTCTTGGCAAGAGTAATGCATGCTGTTTTTAAAACAAAAAGGAAGGGGAATTAGCTCCTAAAGAAGTCCGAATAATGCAATATTTATATATCAAGGTTTGGATTTTTTTATAGTTGCTAGGTAAGAACCGTTAAGTGACTGCGGCAAGGCCTAATTGATTCATAAACTTAAGGAGAAGATATGCCTGTGGTTTATTGTCAACAGGTTAAAAGTACTCATCTATTTATTTGATCAGACATCAATTACCTTTGAGAAAATGAGGTTCAGTGAGAAGAGAAATTACTTCATCACCACCACCCAGCCTTTGCAATCAGAACAGGAGCAAAAGTAGCACTGCCAGAACATGGCTGTGTCTGGAGACTTACAGAGGAAACTTATCAACAAAAGCCTTATGTCACCATCATGGTGTAGTGTTCCTAATAACCTTCTTCAGCTATTTCTTGTTCCAGGTTCCCAAAAAGACATTCAGTGATGTCAAGATCAACATTTCTAGCTAATAAACTTTCTCCTGTGTTTCAACTATTTGGACTTTAAAATATTGATCATTTATCTCAATTTCTCCTAGAGACATTGGACATTGTTTTTATTTTTCTCATGCTGCGAGACCCTGTGTCAGTGATATGATTGGATTTAACAAGTTTTGTTGATTGTAATCCGTTTTTTATCTAGCATCAATCCTTACTCCAGGTGTTGCTGCTGCTTAAGCTTTAGCTACGCTTAATAAGTTGGGATGCTGGACAGCTAAGCAATTAAATATAACTTCAGCTACTTTAAATCAGATGCTCATGGATGTAGATAGTATTAGACAGAGCACACCACAAAATAGAGCTGTTACTATACAAAAACTAGAGTTTTGCTATTATCACATGGGCACGGGTGTGAGGATTTTGAGGGAATGTGTTGCATGAACCTCTCTGAGCATTCTGCATCCATTCACAGGAAACTCAAGCAACTACAACATAACATAACAAGAAGAAGTTGACTGTTAATGTCTGGGTTTTGGATGAATGGTTTGAGGGATGGGGAATCACTGGGTGATTGAAAGATATCACAAAGGGAGCTTTGTTAATACTAGTTTTCATTATTTTTTTGCTCTGTATTGTTCCATGCATTATAAAATTGGTGAGTCACTTGGCAGAAAATGCAGTAAAGAGAGTTTGGCTGGTGTAAGAAAAAGAAGTGGGAATTGTAGCAATGTATCTGAATAACTTAGGCCATTCTGTGTACCAGCCAAGCTGTTTGTAACTAATCTTAACAAACCACCTGTAGTTATTATCAGAACCCTCAGGAATTCATCAAGGTTACTGAAACCACAACAGTTCTTAAAAATAAGAACGAAGAGCCTGAGAAGCTGACTACCAAGACTGCAAAACCTCCTAAAGGAGGCACAACATGATGATGGACTTTGACCAATAAGGTGTCCTGAAGGGTTCATGCCGGACACGTAGACAAGGCAAGGCAACCAGTGAGATGATGTGTGAACGTGTGAACAAGCAGCTTAGAATCTATAACTGTAGCTTAATGTAAATAGTAAATGGCTTCTGCTTCAATCATATTGATTGCGTGTTCAGATGTCCCAATCTCCTGCATGCATGGGTGGATGCAGCATTCACAGCCCATGAGAAAAATGCACTTGTGCTGAAGCGTGTGGATGCTGAAAAGTTGTGATCTGGTGAGAAGCTTGAACAGAGAGAGAGAACACTTGCTTCCAGAGATAGAAGAAGACCCTTGCTTTTATACCAGAACTGCTCATCCTTCAAACAAAACCCCATGAGCTTAAATGGCCCACCAAAAAAAAGCAGTTGTGGAAAGACCGCTTTGCCCATGGGAAGGATTTCATGTTGAAGCAGATTTGGGCAGGACTGCTACTCATGAAAATTAGAACCACGTTGGAAAAGTTCCCAGAGAACTGCCTCCCATGGGAAGGACCCCATGGCATAGCAAAAGAGATTCCTCTCCCTAAGTAAACTGAAGAAAAATTTTTAGAAATTACAAACTGGTTAAAAACCACATGATTTTGTCTCCCTGCGCTGTAGGTGGTAAAGGAAGAGGGGCTGGCGGGGTGGATGGGGAAAAGGTATTCTAAGAGTTTTAGTTCTCATCCTCTCTTAATTCTGTTAATAAATTTTTCTTTATACCTTCTAAAGTTCTGAGCCTGTTCTGCCCCTAAAATGTTTTTCTCCTAATCCTTATCTCACCTCATGAACTTTTCAATTGTTCTTTCCCCCTCCTCTGTTCAATTGTAGTAGAAGAGAATGAGTGAATGATTTTTTTTGTGGGTGCCCTGACATTTGGCTGGCTTCAACCCCCAACAAGGATGAATCCTAGCAAATAAAATCCAAAACTGGTCACTAATTTCTGGTGTGATTCATTCTTATCATTTAATTCTGGTGTACTGCAAAATTCTGTTTATCTTTTGCAGGGCGGGGAAGAAAACCAAACCTAAACCAAAAAAAAATTCTATTTCCCTTTCTATCCATTGTGATGATGGCATTACTATCTCAAGAGTATTCACAATAACTTGCCAGAACACAAACTTACAAGAAATAACATAAAAGGAGTTTGAAATATTATCACTTAGGCCTGACACTTCTGAATATTCCCAGTAGCAGAAGTATGAAGATTAGAAAGGCAAAGTCCCAAAAGACACTTGAGAAAACAGTGTGGCAAAAAGGGATTCTGTGATCATAAGGAGGTGGATTCCACCTAAGCTGGTATGAAATCAAGTTTCTGGCACTGAAGTAAGTTAACTGTGTTTTAAACCAAAAACTTACAAGGAGCTTTGTTAATCTTTACCCAAAAGACTCAAAGGGTGAAGCTGCAAAAACTCTGTAAAGCAAAAAGATTTTGATAAATTTCAGGGAATATTTAAAAACAAACCAAAACTAAAATCTGTAATTTGGTAACGTAAGATTGAGATAAAATTTAATGTGTTCATAGAAATGCTGTTTGGAAGGGATTTCTGAGGGTCATCTAGTTCAGGCTTGAGGCTTTGCTGAGAAGGAAGTATCACTAAGACACCTTGGTACCAACATTAAAATTATGTAGAAATATCAGAGAAAGCCTTGTGAGCAAAAGGCAGACACTGTTTAGGGAAAATTAGCATCAACGGAGATAAATAAATGAACACTATCAAAAGGTAATAGAAAATCAGTATAATGACCTCAATATTATGCCTGAATATGAAGCATAATAATATCCTTTGGGATAGGGATATACTTTGAAACATTTGACCAATATGGTAGCACAGAGTGCAAGGAGTCAGGGACAGAAAGCACAGTTACACTGTCAGACTTCAACCACACCTGTGTAAATCACAATGGAGCATCATAAGAAAATCCCATTTCCAGTGCTACAAAACACTATCTCTCAAAGCACCTCATCAAGGAGCACAAAAGGAGGAGGAGTCCTTGCCCTGGGAACTGCACAGAACCTGAATGCTACAACTGTGATGCCTTAGGTTTCGGGTTTTTTTCTCTGTCTTGTACTGGTGGGTGGTTTTGCTTTTGTTAAGTGGTGCGGGGATTTGGCAGGGCACCTCTGGTTCCAGCAGGAGACTCATGCCTTCAAGGACACTCTCCGAGCTCCAGGCCTCGAAGATAAGCAACGTAGAAGGGAGGAGGCAAGCAGGAGGGATGGAACACCGAGATTCGGAATCGTTGATTGGACAGTGAACGGGGGGGCATGCAGGTGGACAGAAGCTTGTAAAAGGGGGAGAATCTCGTGACCCTTCCTCCTTTTGCTTCCACCTTGGAGCCATCCAGGCAGAGCTACTGCTGCGGCTCTGGTGCTGCCAGGGTGTGGCCTTGAAGGCCTTAATAAATGTGCACCTTGTTTTGTGTATAACTCTGTCTGGCCTCTGTCTCAGCCTTTAAGGCAACAACTGAAGGGCACTTAGTAAGAAAGTCCTTTATGTGATCCAATTCAGTGTTCTTGTAGGATGTAGAATTGTCCTGGCTGACCCAAAATATAAATGTATTCCATATCTATCTGTGCCAAGAATGGTTACTGCCTCTTTGAGGCCCAGCGGCATGGCTGGAACCAAAATTGAGGGGCAGACAGGAGATGCTGGTCTCTTCAATAGGTCAGGGCACCCGAGCAGACTTTATCTTGTGCCTGCTAGCATTTCTGGATGAATCAATAGAAGTTCTACTTTTAAAGAAAAACATATAGATACATCTATTTTATATCTTACACTGGGGAAAAGTGAACATGGATAATGAAGAAGGAAGTTATACCTCCCATTCATCTGAATTTCTAGAAGGACTTGATGAACCTGTCATTAACTGATTCAGATGATTCAGTGTTTTTACACTTGGAAAAAAAAAAATCTAAAAGTTCATGCTAAAATCCTTGAACAGGATTTTAAAAAATCAAGGACCTGGAGGCAAGACATCATGCATGGTAAGTAAATTTGGTGATGATACCAAACTGGCAAGTGCTGCTGACTCTCCCACGGGACAAGAGGCTTTGCCTTGCAGAGGGATCTAGATTGATTGGAGCATTGGGAAATCACCAACAGCTGGAAATTGAACAAGACCAACCAAATGCTGGATTCTGCACCTGAGATGGAGTAATCCCAGACACAAGTCTGAGCTGGGAGAAGAGTGGCTGGAGAGCAGCCCTGCAGAAAGGGGTTTGGGAGTGCTGATTGACAGGAAGCTCAATGGGATCAGCTGTGTGTGTGCCCTGGCAGCCAAGGGGGCAAACCTCATCCTGGGGTGCATCAAACACAGCATCACCAGCCAGCCAAGAGAGGTGATTATCCTGCTGAATTCAGCACTGATGCAGCCTCACCTTGAGGACTGTGAGCAGTTCTGGACCCCACCATTTAAAAAGGATGTGAAGGTGATAGTATAGGGTTAAAATGATTTCCTGTAGAACTGTAAGCGGGTAACTAAGGGGGTGGTGGTTAGGAAAGCTAACGGTTGGGAAGAGAAAGGCCTGAGCTTGCTGGTTAACCGGGCCTTGAGAATAGGACGTTAGCTTTGCTATAGTTGCTAGAGCTAAGGCCATTGTTTTAATTAAATCAAGTATGACTTTGTTCGGGGGAATTGAATATGATCACTGTTTGGCTAAATTACAAGAAATTTTGCTTAGGAACAATCTAGGGTAACCAATCAGTATGTAGCTGTGTGGCAGAAGGGTATAAAACGTGTGTGTTGCAAATCACTGTCGGAGTCAGATTTGGGTTTGTCTGTGTACCCCGGCTCCCGGAGCTCCTCAATAAAAGCACCTGCATATAATCATTCCATGATTAAGTGTTTCCAATGCTAACATTTTGGCGACTCCAGACGGGACCTTGTGAGCGCTGCAGAGGACCACGCAACCTGATCAAGCTCCAGCCGGCACCGAGGGATTCTTGGGGAGCCCATCGCGCTGCGACCCCCCGCCACTCACAACGTTCCCTGGAAGGTAAGGTGCTTTTACTCTCGTATATGGTATATGCCTGCCAGTAAGATGCGGCGAAAGCTGCACTTGGTTGGGCTAAGGAATTCCTGGTTTGTGCCTAGGCGCCATCCGTTAGTCAATGTGAAAGCGTTGCAGGTTCGGCATTGGTGGTATAATTGTAGTTGTAATATGGAGAAGCTAAAAGGATTAAAAGGGGGTTTGGGCGGCTATGCCCCCATCCCGGGTGCTTCTCCTTTGGGTTGTTTGTTGGCACATTGAAAAGAGGGGAATTTTGGTCAGGAGTTACGGAAGGATAAGTTGATTAATTATTGTAATGTATGGTGGCCATAATGTTTTGCAGAATGAGAAAACGTGGCCAGAAAATGGGTTTTCGTAATTTGATATGATTTTATTGTTTATGTTGTTTTGTAAACAAGAGGGGAAACTAGATGAAGTTTTATATGTTGATTTGTTTTTTTACTTGTGAGGGAAACCAGTTCAGCTGCCAGAGTGTGGTTTGAAGGCGTTGAGGCTTGAAGATAAGCACTGCTTGGCTTGCGTCCAGGATAAGCACTGTGTAGAACATTTGGCTCTTGGGAGGGGGGTTGACGATTTGGATGCTGATTTATTAGTGGAGCTCCTGCTAACACCTCCTCGGCATCGGGTTCCACTCCATTTGCCCTCACCCCACCAGATTCCCTTACCCCTCCCTCGCGTACCCCTGCCCGGAGTTCTGTTCCACACGGTTCTAGTCTACCAGATTCTCTCGCCCCTCCTCCGCTTACCCCTGCCCAATATACCTCTCCTCCACCTTAGCCTACTCAGGGAAATCTCCCCTTTCCACCTAGGTTTGCTCAAGAAAATAGCTTTGCGTCTGTTCAGGGTTATCCTCCTCTTCCGCCAACGCCTGCTCAGAGATTTATCCCTTCACTGACACCTCCTCTCCCACCTACGCCTTCTTCACCGGCTCCCGTCCCCTCTGTCTCCCTATACCCTCCTCTGCCGGAATCTCCCACTGTTTCTCTCTCAGGTGGCAATCAGGATTTGATTGTGGGACAAGGATGGAAGGGAGGGGGGTACAGAGAGGACAGAGCAGAAAGTAGTGACAGTGAGGATGATAAGTCAGATGCCCCAATAGCCCACCATACACGAGGACAGTTGGCCCCAACCTGGCCCCAGGCAAGGAAAGGAATATTGAAATCAGGCAAACAGAAAAAAACTATTATTGCACCGTTGAAGCAGGGAGTGGGAGCTGAGGGCCCAGTTTTTGTAAAGGTACCTTTTTCACCTGCTGATTTGGTCATATGGAAACAGTCAGCTGGATTGTATAGAGATAATCCAGATAAAGTCGCTTGTGTGGTTAGGATGATAATGAAAACTCAGAATCCTGAGTGAGAAGATATTCAGGTGATTTTAGACACCCTGATGGGTGAAACAGAAAGGGGACCAAGATTCGGTTTGAATCAGTGTGCATATTGCAAGTAGAAGGAACAGTAGAAGAAAAACAAACAAACAAACAAAAGTGTTCAAACCATTTTACCAGGGCAATCAGTTTCAGCAAGGAGACGCTACCAAGGTGATGATGTTATATGCTGGGTAAAAAGAATTCCCACCCCAGGAACCCCCAGTAACTTTACAGTTAGGAGATAAGGGAGTGAAGTTTTTGACTGATACTAGAGCAATGCATTTGGTATTAAATTACGTAGAGGGACAAATTGGAAATAAGTCAGCTGTAATTATCGGAGCCACAGGGAAGGAGGAAATATGGCCATTCTTGCAACCCCTGGATTTGAGTTTTGGGAACAAAGTTTTAACACATGAATTTTTATATATGCCTAGGTGTTCAACTCCGCTTTTAGGGCGTGATTTACTGGCAGCACTAGAGGCGGAAATTATTTTTGAGAATGGTGAACTTGTAATGAGAGTACCTGAGTCCAAAACAGGAAAGATTTTAATGATAAGAGAAAAACCAATTCCTAATATTCCCAAGGAGGTGGAAGATGCAGTAATCCCCTCTGTGTGGGAGACAGATACACCTGGAAAATCTAAGTTAGCACAACCGGTATGTGTAGAATTGAAAGAAGGGGCCAAGGCGGTAAGGATTAAAGAGTATTCTATAAAACCAGAAGCATGACAGGGAATAGCTAAAACCATTGATAAATTTTTAAGGCATCAAATTTTACAGTGTCCTGGGTTATGGAATCAAAAATGTGTATTCTATTTTCATCTGTTGAAAGCAGTTGGGGAATTGTTCTTTACCCCTTGTAACTTTGGAAGGAGGGGGACGGGGGGGAGGGGCGGGTGCCTTTTGGGTAATGGGCCATCAACGGACTATACCCCTGGACTATACCCGCTCCCCCCAGAGCCCCAGAGCCCCATCTGCATGCATGGTCCTATTGTGGGATGCCCTGCCCAGTGGGGGGAGTCTACAATTGCTGCCGGGAAAACTGAGCCAGGGCGGGGGACAGACTTCACTTGCTTCACCCCGATTCCTGGGAGGAAGACGGCACCCCATCTCATCTCCACCAGACCCCATCTCATCATCGCCGGACCCCATCTCACCATCACCTCACCCCTGGACCCCTCCTCATCACTCCTGGACCCCTCCTCATCACTCCTAGACCTTTCCTCATCACTCCTAGACCCTGTTTTGGCTACAGGATCGTCCCTGCTCCAACAGAGCCATGTCTGCCACCCCAGGAGGACTCACTTCTGGACTGCTTCCAACACCCTGACTAACAGGGTGCCAGGTGGCAGCTCTGATTCTGTCAGGGCTTTCCCAAATTGTTGTTGTTTGTTTGCTGGTTTGGTGGGGTAGTTTTGTTTCCTACCACATTTGTATTATTGATATTCCTAGTAAAGAACTGTTACTCCTATTCCCAAATCTTTGCCTGAGAGCCCTTAATTGAAAATTTATAATTTGGCAGGGGTGGGGGGTTTGCATTTTCTATTCTAAGGGAAACCCCAGTTTCCCTAGCAGCTACCTGCCTTGTCAAACCAAGACATACAGGAATGTGAATTAGAATATAATACTCCAATATTCCTAGTGAAGAAACCCAATGGTGAGTATAGACTTGTACAGGATTTGAGGGGTATAAATGAAATAACCAAAGACATTCACCCAGTGGTTGCCAATCCCTATACATTGTTAGCATCCGTAAAGGAGATATATAAGTGGTTTACTGTAATTGATTTAAAAGATGCTTTCTTCTGCATACCCCTTGACCAAGAGAGTAAGAAACTATGTGCCTTTGAGTGGGAACATCCAGAAAATGGAAGAAAGACCCAGCTCACCTGGACAAGGTTACCCATGGGGTTCAAAAACTCCCCCACCCTATTTGGAAATCAACTGGCAAAGGAGCTGGAAATCTGGACCAGGGGAGGACAGGTACCAAGAGATCAATACCTTTTGTTGCAGTATGTTGATGATATACTGATAGCGACAGAAGAAAAGACAACATGCATAAAGGTAACAATTGAAATTTTAAATTCACTGGGAATGGAAGGATATAAAGTGTCTAGAGAAAAGGCACAAATTGCCCAACAGACTGATTTATCTGGGATGCGAAATCTCACAAGGACAAAGAAAGCTAGGTACTAACCATATCCAAGCTATTTGTGCTATTCCAGAACCCCAGAACCTCCACGAGCTGCGAGTCTTCCTCGGAATGACCGGGTGGTGCCGCCTGTGGATCATGGACTATGGACTGATCGCAAAACCTCTGTATGAGGCCCAGAAGATGCAGCCATTCACCTGGGGCAAACCATAGAAAGAGGCCTTCCTGAAACTGAAAGAAGCACTGATGACTGCTCCAGCGTTGGGGTTACCTGATCTGTCTAAAGACTTTCAGCTGTACATGCATGAGAGGTAGCGACTGTCATTGGGAGTCCTGACCCAATGATTGGGAAGTTGGAAAAGGCCCGTGGGTTACTTTTCCAAACAACTCGACAACGTAAGTGCCGGGTGGCCCTCATGCCTGCGGGCAGTGGCAGCTACTGTGCTGCTGATACAAGAAGCCAGGAAGCTCACGATGGGAAGATACATGGATGTTTATGTGCCACACATGGTAACCACTGTCTTGGAGCCAAAGGGAGGCCACTGGCTCTCTCCCAGTTGAATGATGAAATTCCAGGTAACCCTAACTGAGCAAGATGACGTGGTATTAAAGACAACTAACCTCTTGAATCCAGCTTTGTTTTTAGGTACTACAGCTGAGGAAGGTCCACTGGAACATGACTGTGTGGAAGTGATTGAGTACACCTATGCAGCAATAGCAGACCTGAAAAATGTCCCTCTGGAGCAACCAGAATGGGAACTTTTCACAGATGGAAGCAGCTTTGTAGAGAATGGAATCAGATACGCCGGATATGCGGTAACCACAAGTGACACCATAGTGGAGGCAAAAGCATTACCACCAAACACATCTGCCCAGAGGGTAGAACTGGTAGCATTAACCAAGACACTAGCGCTGAGTGAGGGAAAAGTAGTAAACATATGGACTGACTCGAAATACGCCTTTGGAATAGTGCATGTGCACAGAGCACTGTGGAAGGAAAGAAGACTGTTATCCTCCCAAGGTACACATATCAAACATCAGGATGTAGTCCTGCAACTGATCAATGCGGTACAAAAACCGGAACGAGTAGCAATTATGCATTGCAAAGCATGTCAATTAGGCAACTCCAGAGTCTGTGAGGGAAATCGAAGAGCTGATTGGACAGCCCGTCAAGTGGTGCGAGAGGTGCAGACAGCAATGGCATTGATACCGTCAAAATTTAATGTCTCTCAATTTAATTTGCCTCCTCAGCCAAAGTATACCATTGAAGATGACGGGCTAGCACATCTGCTGAAGGCACAGAAGAACACGGAAGGGTGTTATGTCACCGCACAAGGGCAAATAGTGGTACCTCCTTTGGTAATGAGAGAAATTTTAGGTATTATTTATTTATTATTATTTAGGTATTATTTATTTAGAAATTACAGGTAAAACATAATGAGTGTCACTGGGGTGCAGAGGCATTGGTAAAATGGCTAAAACGACACTTAGTCTCAGTACGGATGCAAACAATGGCCAAGTCAATAATGTCCAAGTGTGAAATTTGTTTGAAAAACAACCCAGTAGCTAGACGGCACGCACAGTTAGGCAGAATTCGAGTAGGAATAGAACCAGGAGACTATTGGCAAGTAGATTTTGTAGAATTGCCAAGGACTTGGGGATACAAATATTTGTTAGTAAGGCTTGACACATTTTCTAGATGGCCAGAAGCCCTTCCCTGTCACACAAACCAGGCAAAAGAAATAGTTAAGTGGTTGTTACAAGAGATTATTCCCAGATGTGGGGTGCCCCTAGGAATATCATCAGCCAGAGGCCCGCATTTTGTAGCTACAGTAGTATGGGAGATGAGCAAAATATTAGGGATATCCTGGGACCTTCACACACCATGGAGACCCCAGTCAGCTGAAGCAAATAAGGCATGAGGTACGAAAAGAGCAAAAGGATTTAGCAACTAGCTGGTTGGATAAAATTTTCAAAGGGCTAGGATGGAATGTGAGTTCATGGGTGAAATCTATCCTTGAGAGCTTGGTGACTTCGTTTATCATATTTCTAGCAATTTGGTTAGTTTACAGAATCCTAAGGGGAGAGATACTAAAAAGGACATCCTGGAACAGAACCATAATGAAGGCCTTGACACGAGACAAGACAACACATCCAACACCTCCAGTCCATGATGACACCCCTAACGGAGCCCAGGACAACCACGAATTTGAAGATGAACATCCAGTTGTCCTGGGTTATGGAATCAAAAATGTGTATTCTATTTTCATCTGCTGAAAGCAGTTGGGGAATTGTTCTTTACCTCTTATAACTTTGGAAGTAGGGGGACGGGGGGGAGGGGCGGGTGCCTTCTGATAATGGGCCATTAACGGACTATACCCCCGGACTATACTGCCCCCCCCAGAGCCTCAGATCAGTGCATCTGCATGCCATGGTTCTATTGTGGGATGACCCGCCCAGTGGGGGGAGTCAAGGATTGCGGCCGGGAAAAACGGAGACGGGGGGAACGGGAGTTCACTTTCTTCACCCCGATTTCTGGGAGGAAGACTGCACCCGATCTCACCATCGCCAGACCCGATCTCACCATCACCTCACCCCTGGACCCCTCCTCACCACCTCTGGACCCTTTTTAGCTACAGGATCGTCCCTGCTTCAACAGAGCCGCGTCTGCCACTCCAGGAGGACTCACTTCTGGACTGCTTCCAACACCCTGACCAACAGGGTGCCAGGTGGCAGCTCTGACTCTGTCAGGGTTTTCCAAAATTGTTGTTTGTTTGTTTGCTGGTTTAGTGGGGTGGTTTTGTTTTTCTACCACATTTGTATTATTGAAATTCCTAGTAAAGAACTGTTATTCCTATTCCCAAATCTTTGCCTGAGAGCCCTTAATTGAAAATTATAATTTGGCGGGGGTGAGGGGTTTGCATTCTCTATTCTAAGGGAAACTACAGTTTCCCTGGCAGATACCTGTCTTTCCAAACCAAGACATCAGTGTAGATTTTGAGGCCAAATGGACTGTATCCAGTGAAAGCATTTACACTTCGTTTATTAAAGTGAAATACTTTCAAAGGGGGGAATGATAGTATAGGGTTAAAATGATTTTCTGTAGAACTGTAAGCGGGTAACTAAGGGGATGGTGGTTAGGAAAGGTAATGGTTGGGAAGAGAAAGGCCTGGGCTTGCTGGTTAACCGGGCCTTGAGAATAGAACATTAGCTTTGCTATAGTTGCTAGAGCTAAGGCCATTGTTTTAATTAAATCAAGTATGACTTTGTTCGGGGGAATTGAATATGATCACTGTTTGGCTAAATTACAAGAAATTTTGCTTAGGAACAATCTAGGGTAACCAATCAGTATGTAGCTGTGTGGCAGAAGGGTATAAAACGTGTGTGTTGCAAATCACTGTCGGAGTCAGATTTGGGTTTGTCTGTGTATCCCGGCTCCTGGAGCTCCTCAATAAAAGCACCTGCATATAATCATTCCATGATTATGTGTTTCCAATGCTAACAAAGGTACTTGAACATGTCCTGAGAAGGGCACCAAAGTAGGGGAAGGGGCTGGCAGGAATGTGCTCTGGAGATGGCTGAGGGTTCTGGGCTTGTCTGGTTTGGAGAAGAGGAGGTTGAGGGGTGATTTCACTGCTCCCTACAGCTTCCTGAGTAGGAAAAATAGAGAGGGAGTTGCTCAGCTCTTCTCCCTAGTACACAGTGCCAGAATATGCAGGAATAACTCAAACTGTCTTTCATGTGAAGTTTGGACTTGACATGAGGAAACACTTCTTTAACCAGAGGGTGGCCAAAACCTGGAATAGGCTTCCTGGAGAGGTGGTTGAGGTCTCCCCCAGCCATGCCTGTCAGTGCTGAAGAGGCATTTGGACAGTGCCCTTAAAGCCATGATTTAACTTTGGTGAAGTTGTGGGACTAGATGGTCCTGAGCTGGTCAAGCAGTGGTCATTGTAGCTGTTCTATTCTAATTCTAATTCTAATTCTAATTCTAATTATAATTATAATTATAATTATAATTATAATTATAATTATAATTCTGTTCCTGTGCTCACCATGAGTTGAATAATGATGATACTGTTATAGATGACAGAGGTTTTCAGCTCCAAAATCACTTGAAATAACATAATACAGACACATGTTGACTAGAAGTCCAGAACCGTCTTTCAGATATTTCCAAGCTGCATCCTACAGGTTCCTTGAAGGTCTACCTGTAAGGTCAATAGATCATACCATTAACACTTACACTGAGCATGTGAATATCTTTCACCTTCTTTTGCCTCTCATATGATAAAAAGACGTTTGTTCCACAAAAGGTTGAGCTGTGCAGCTGAAATTGCTGTGGAGACAAGACAGCTACAGTATTTAGTTCCTCAAACTATAGTCCTTCATTTTTGCTAGTGTTTATCTCCACTACTACTTCACACAAAAAATGTGCAGCTAACTTGAAGACAAACTTCACAACCAAAAGAGAAATTAACCTGGGATTATAATGCCTCCATTCAAAGTTGCGTTCATGACTCTTCTCTTTTGATGTGCATTCATCAGGTACAGTCACTTTTCCCATGTAATGAAAGAGTGTTTGGGGTTAATGAATCAGAGGAAACATTTTTCCATTCAGATTTGTTCTAAGGTAGCAGATCTATTTTGATGTTGATTTAAAGTCAGTTAAAATGCTTTGAGGAAGCCAGAAGGTGATCTGAAATAACTCCTCTGTGGAACCTCAGTGATTTCTGATATGGGGGTGAGTGTCCTGTGTTCAGGCATGAAGCTCACAGGGACTCTGTGGTAGTGACTGGTGTCAGGCTGGTGTGACAGCAGAAAACCAGCGTTTGTTTGTGTCTATGACAAGCTCTGCATGAGCTCACTGTAGCAGGCTCTCTTTCCCTCCCCATGATGTCAGATGCTGCCCCATTTACTGCAATGACAGTTCACTTAAGGGACACATGCCAGCCTTGACTGTGCACAAGGTTCCATGCACAAGGTCCTCTACCCTAAGCCATTTGATCTGCTTCATTTGGTACCAGCTGTGCCAGGATGCTAAACTCTCCCCAATGAAGGAGCCAGTAAAAGCAATTTAGCATTCCTACTCTAAGCATGAAGGAGATGTGAAGCACAATACCTCATTTCATTTAGAAATTCATCAGTGTAGAAAATTTGGATCTTTATTTCTCTCAAGCCAAGATTTGTCCCCGGGTTTGTGCCTCAATTCCCACGCCCCTGAGGTTTAGCCCTAGCTAGCAGTATCCTCGGGGGGAAACTGAGGCAAGGATGAAGATAAAAGAGAAAAAGGTGCTCTTAATTCTTCAGGAACACAGTCCCACAGTTTAATGCAGAACCTACTCTATGCAGCTTGGAGGAATTAAGAGACCGATCCCCTGCCAGAGGGTAGTTTTATGCCCTCTGCCAAGGAGGGGGAGGAGAGGGGCTCTACCAGCCAATGGGGGCTGATGTGGGGGAAGTGAGGCATAGGTGGTGTCAGGTAGAGGGGATGCAGTGCAGACGCTCATGGGAAGGTACATCAGATGCTTTGTGTGAACACATATAACAGAAACACCCAGTGCAATATAACAAAGTGAACAAACTACTTCGTGCAATACAACAGGTTTGTTTCTTTTCTACTCTCCCACTGCATCTCTCACTGTAGCAGGCGTCTACTTGGTTCTAGGCATGGAGGGTGGAGGTGATGCACTTAAAAGAGAGCATTGCAGTACTGAGACAGCCATCATTGCTCTGCTGTTGTTAATCTTTCATTGGCATGAGAAATGTCATTGACTTGGGAGCAAATAGAATCAATTATTTCATTCAGCCCAAATCTCTCATTGAGAATGTCGCTGCAACACTTTCAGCTACTCAGACTACTGGATGGTACAACAGAAGCCCATACCTAGTATAGCTGCAATCCTGAGATGTCAACAGTTCAATTCCTGCTTCACTTCAAATGGCCAATAAAACTCACTAAATGATAGATGATTAGGTTTCAGAAGGATAGTGAAAAGAAAATTAGCTGGTGCTGATTCTGAGAACCCTGGACACCAAAATGTCTCTGATGACTTAGAGACCTAGAAATGAAACAACACACTTTTGAGATAATATTAACATAGGAGGTAATATAAAGGCTGGTCTTTATTGGAGGCCTCCAGGTGCAAATGCAAAAAGTGCCCACCCCCGCATGGGGTGAATACAGTTTTATAAGCTTAGAAAATTAGTGTAATTGACAAAAATCCCCAATTAGACACATAAGTGGTGAGGTAATTCCCACACAGTTCAACCCTTTTCTAAATCCTTCCCCCTTAGATAGGAACTAAACTTAGTTTATGAAAATATGTCTTGAAAAGATGGTTTCAACCTTGGCTCCCAGGAAGAACCAAGATAGGATAGGGGCCCTGGACCCCTCGGCTGGGAGCCTTTGGCATGTGTTTTGTCTTTCTGCCTGTCAGGGTAGGGAAAAGTACTGGGGTTAGCTACGTATACCATAAAAGGCTACAGGGCTACAAATACATGTGTAAAGAATATAGAGAATATATAAAAGGAAAAAAGGCAAAAATCAATTTGGCATCAGCTTGATACACACATAAGGTCAAGATGACCTCATAAATGATGGCTTGCTGTTTGGATTAAAATAAATGCATGAAAAGTGTACAGGGTCCAGCCAGTACATAGGCCTTAGCACCTCTTTGTGTGTTTTTTTTCAAAGAAGTGAAACTCTTTGCAACCTTTTTTATGTGTTCAGTTTCTTTCCATCATGTGACTGAACTGTAAATCTAAAATCAGGAAACAACTAAAAATAATAATTTAAAAAATGTAAAAATGCAGGTAAAAATATGTAACACAGAACATTTCTGTGGTAAAAGCAAAATGTCTGTCTTGCACTCTGATCTTGGAGCAACCATACCAGAGCAAGGTGGCAGAAATCCATATTTTGGAGTGATTTCTTAATACTGAAAAACAGAGAACAGCTAGGCAGGCATCAGAGAGCAGCATAGTGTGAGTGGAGCAAAGCAAGCAGGGATGAGGATTCAGTGTCTGCCTTACAGATGCTTTACCTGTCTTGTTTTAGAATCAGTCTAGTTCGGTCCTTTGGGCTGTGCACCAGCAGGCAACTGGAGCAAAAAATGATCAGCTCTGGAAGCACATTTTCTGTTTTAGTTACATACAAAAGGAATCCAGTTTGAATGTTGTGACTGCTCTGAGGCATGAACTAAAGCACTGTGAATGGGCATGATGGAAGAATGGCCTAAGCCACAAGACTAACACAGATCAGTGACAATCTGGTTGTATTCTCCACCTATGAGAAGATAACAAAACTCAGCCAGAACTGTGTGGAAACTTGGTTTGGTAGATTTGTAATTTTTTAGGAAAAAAAGGTAAGGGTAGATTCATACCTGATATGGTAACATAGTTAATTTAGATTTTATGGATGCTATCCCTCAGATGTACTCAGTTTTACGTCTGGAATTTGTTGTTTTTCTGGACTCCATTTGGATGGACTGTGTAAAGCAAGAATAATGAAAACAAAACCTCAACAAGGCAACAGTTAAATTCACTGTAGTCATTTTAATTATGTTTAAGCTTTCATCCTTCTTTTCAATACATTTAAGCCTAATTTAACGATGAAAACCATAGAAAAAAATACTTTCTTACTCAAAATATATTGATTGCTTTTCTCAGTTATGTATTTTAGGAAGCAAAAGGGTGGTAACCAGCGTAACCAGCTATAGCACCTCCTCTTAATGTTGTGTTAATCTGTTTATAAGATTGCCGCTTTGTATCTGCAATACACTTACACCTCAAGCTGCCCATGAGTATTCTGACGGAGTGGAGAAATAGCCATGATTTGCAAACTAAATCAGTTCCACTTGAATATTTTAGAGAGCACCTTTGAGATAAAAAAATAAAAATAAAAATGTGTAAAAATATTCTGGTGACGCATCTTACATATGATATGTTTTTATTCACACATAAATCCATTTTTCATTTAGTTACCTTTTAGCTTCACAATTAAAGCAGAATTTGGTGGGAAAAAGCATTGTACAGGCATTGCCATCATTTCCAGGGCTTTCGTTTTATTTTATATTTCTCAATGCTCAATAAAATCCAGGTTGAATCCAAATGCTCCGATCTGGAAATCCTCCCTCAATTGATACTTCTGACTTCTGCAGTTTTAGCTACTAGCATTAATGAATATATAACATGCTCTTTTCAGAGCAAAGGGTTTGTTCCAAAGTGAACTTGTTTTCTCTAGTTTATCCTGTCATTAGAATCCTCTCCTCTGTTACCTGTTGACCAGTGCTACAATGACTAAATATATTCACATCAGTAGTTCTTATCAGCACATGCCTTGTGTTCTCATGTGCACAATACTCAAAAAAATCACTGGATTATTGACAAGGTAGTTCCAAGAGTCTCATTGACATCAGTAAACCTCAGATCAAATTCACACAGTTTTTGATAGCTAATAAAATCTTTCTGATCATTCAACTTTTCAATTTCTCCATACGCAGATGAATTACCAAAGACTGGTAAGAAGATTTTCCGAATTGTCTTGGTTTGGAAAGACAGGTATCTGCCAGGGAAAGCTGAAGCTTCCCCTAGAATAGAAAATGTAAACCCCTCACCCCCCGCCAAATTAGAATTTTGCAATTAGGGGCTTTTAGGCAAAGATTTGGGAATAGGAATAACAGTTCTTTACTAGGGATATTAACAGTACAAATGTAGTAGAAAACAAGACCACCCCACCAAACAAGCAAACAAACAAACAAACAAGCAATTCTGGAAAACCCTGACAGAGTCAGA
This sequence comes from Phylloscopus whistleri, assembly GCA_017589585.1. Classification (NCBI taxonomy): domain Eukaryota; kingdom Metazoa; phylum Chordata; class Aves; order Passeriformes; family Phylloscopidae; genus Phylloscopus; species Phylloscopus whistleri. The sequence continues at coordinate 3,112,579 of JADMLD010000989.1, read as the reverse complement.
GCTACAACCTGACACCCTGTTGGTCAGGGTGTTGGAAGCAGTCCAAAAGTGAGTCCTCCTGGAGTGGCAGATGTGGTTCTGTTGAAGTAGAGATGATCCCGCAGATAGGGTCCAGTGATGATGAGAAGGGTCCGGTGATGGTGAGAAGGGTCCGGTCTTCCTCCGGTAATCAGGTGAAGCCAGACAGCTTTGTGTTCCTGAGTCCCAGTTTTATCCAGGTAGGAATGGTTGGCTCCCCGCACTGGGTGGAGCATCTCACAATAGGATGATGGAATGTGGATGTACTGTTTTGGGGAGGGTAAGTTTTGGGATGTGTGCTTTTAGGGGTATCTTAATGGTCCATTAGCAGAAAATATTCCCCTGGAGGGAGGATGGGCAGTGAAAGAGATAAGAAACAATGCCCTACCTGGTTTTAACAGTTGGCCCATTATCAAAAGGCACCCGCCCCCCTCCTCCCAGAGTTACAAGAGATAAAGAAGAACATTTCCCCAACTGCTTTCAGCAGATTAAATAGAATACACATTTTAGGTTCATAACCCAAGACACTAATGAAATTAATTATGTGCTTTGGGAGGATCTCTGTAGGGATAGGAAAAATAACACTGGTGATCAGCTTGCTGCCTTTTGTTGTTTTGTCTATTCTGAAATTGTACCAGTTCTCAGTCAGCTGCCTCTCCTTTTTCTGTGGTAAGTCATGCACAGCAGGTTAGGCACAGTCAGGCACAATTCAGGGCTGTTCCTAGTATGTTCCTCTCATTTCTGATGTTCCAGTATAATCATGATCTGATTTATTTATAGTCATGACCAGATTTATTAAGATATTACAGTAATATATTTGGGCTGCTTCTACGACTACCTTACAAGGGATGCACAAGGTATCTGGAATTTATAAATGCAGTGGTGTAACACATGTGATGGATCATCAGTGTAAAAATCATGGCATCAAAACTGTGTTGGAGATTCTAGGACAATGAAAAATATTTTAAAAATTTAAAACTTCTGAACTGGTGGTCTTCTACAAAATTTGTGTGGTTTCATGTTGGCATCAGCTGTATTTCTGCTTCCATTACGGTTCACCTGCTACATCTCTTTAAATATTAAATGTGGCCATCTGCCTGAACTGTGCTGACTGAACTAGATACCATAGCCTCATCTGACATGCATCCCAACCTCTCCTCTTTCTTCCTTTTCATCCTCTGGTCTCTCGGGCACTAAGCAGCAAAAGCTTCCTTTTACTTTGAATTGGTGACTTTTCTTGATGATGACTTTGACTCACCATTTAAAAACGTTAGCTTCAAAGTTCTCAGCACATATGCCACAGACAATGGCTGTCATTTGTTTTAGGAGTGTCTTCCCATCCATTTGTCTAAATAGAGCCGAATTTCTATTCAGAGGGCTGCAGGGAGAGGAGAGGAGATCCACCCTTAACAATCGCTATAAAGGCTTACAAAAGGAATTTGATTTTCTTGACAATCTTAAACCCTGGCCTTGTGCTTTAATTTTGTTCCCTCTGGGATGTGATACCATTAGAGGGATTAGGTTTGTACTTCTTCCATTTCAAAAGGAGCATGTTTCACTTTTACTTAATGACACTGGTTCACTAAGAATACTATACGTGTTTAAACTCACATTAAAGACAAATTAAAAGTACGAGCTGCAAAGAAACTTCAAAGCAAAACTGTTCATCCTATTTGCAAAGTCATTAAGGTTGGGTAGTACCAAAGTCTGTGTAAAAAGTAAAGTGGATTTGTGTTGCACAGAGCCAAAATACATGGATAGATGAATCCTCTGCCCCAGAGAATGAGATCCTAAACCAAAGCATATTCAAGATAAAAGTTTTCATTTAGTTTGATAGCAATTGGGACAAGCCTCAAAGCCCCAGAACTTCAAAGAAGCTCTGTAGTTCCCTATGACTGTACTTAAAAAACCATGAAAAGCATAAGCAATTCCAGTTGGGTCCTCCACCAAGGGCTGCCTCTTGATTGTTTCAGATTACAAAAGAGACGAACATTAATAGGGCATTGATTTGGTTTTGAGAATCAGGCAATAGGTTTGACTCTCTTAACACTCATTCATGTGATCCTTTAATTTTCACTTCCTGTGAAAGCTTTTGGAAAAGTTACTTTCCTCTCTTTTTAATTTTTCTAAAACAATTTTCCTACTGTACCAAAGCTAAATGTGTATCCTAGTTAGAAAAATGATTATCAATATAGAAAGCAGATCATGTTCAATTGCATCAGGATAGCATCAATAATAGCATAGACAACTTCTCCCTCTCTCTGCTTGAGTGCTGTTAACCTTCTTCAAACTCCTTACATAGGGGAGTTTTTCAAAGCAATGAATGTTGCAAAAGGTTATGGCAGCAGAGAGGTTTTGTTGGTTTGTGCTAAATGATCCCATCTTACTGCCCTTCTGACATCTGCAGGCTAAATTTAGAGCCCTGGAATTGGCAGCATTTTTGGATCAAGGTTTGAGTTATATCTCAAAGCATGTGAAAATGTGTCATGTAAATTCTACATGTTGAGCAATATATTGATGAGTCATATAATACAAAGCATGACTTAAAATATCTTTTCAAATCTAGATTACACCAATCTGGTTCAGTCTACTTCTGCTCATCTTTATCATGTTCCATTTTTCCCTGAAAAATCCTGCATCTCCATATGTTGCCCTCACCTTTCATTAGGCCCAGATGCAAATAAAACCTCAGCAGGTCAGTCCTGTAAATCCTACACTGCATTGCAAAGTTGGATCTAAAAGAACTGAGACAGTTTCTGAAGTTTCCTGAGCTCTAATAGGTGGGAAATGGAGAAAAACCCCACCAACTCTGCAGCCCAGACTCCCTCACATTGTTTAGGGAGCTTTAACCATAAGCAGATGGAAACAAACACCAGAGTTTACACAGAATATCACACACAGAGGATAAACTGCAAAACAGTTCACTATTGTCTAATTGCTAGGACTGGGGAGTTGCTGAGCCACCACCCCAGTAAAGCACTGGATAAGTCATAGCAGGCCAAGGACAGGCCTCCATTCCACCTTGTGAGGGGCTGAATCTTTGCTTTCCTTCTCTGAGTCCTTATTTTTCCCTTCTATTTTAATATCTTTTCAGATCACAGTTTTTCCAGTGAAATTTCCTCAATTTGCAGTTTACCCTAGGCTCAGCAAAGTTGTCTTTGCCTGATGTTTTCTTTTGCATATCTCTAGCCAATATGCTTTCTCACAATGTCCCTTCATACCTCAAGAGCCTGAGCCCAGATTGTTCAGTTGGATTTTATCATATTCAGCCTTCAGGTCATGCAAGGTCCCAGCCTGGGAATGAGGATTGAAAACAGGCTCCTCAGAGAAACTCTCACCATGGATGCAATTCTGCCAGTTGCTAAGAAATTCTGAAGATAGGGATGTTTTTCTTATGAGAATGTGGGTGTAGGAAGGCATCTTTGTGAAACCAGGACTCAGCACCTGATGCCTTAAAACATGATTTTTCTTCTCTGGGTGGGAAGAGCATGAGGTGAGATTGCTACCACCCGCTTGTCTAGCAATAGTCTAGCATTTGGAATATCTACCCTGCGAAGGGCAATATGAGGTCTGGGACTTGCTTAAAGCCTTGTCTCTCAAATCCCATGAGAGTGCTGTAAGCAGCACTCTGGAGGGCAGCTATTCTGCAGTCTATGGCAACAGCCATTCCTGGGTTTTCAGCTGGTGCCTGCAGATATAGGGCTGCCCTGACAGAGCTCAAGAACAGCTTTGAAGCAACCCATGCTCCAGCATAGCTCTCTACAGGGCTATGGCGAAGATATGAAGGAGTCTCCTGGCATTAGGTAGGCCTTACTTCCCCACAGTCCCCATGAAATCCTGCAAAGAGAACAAAAATATGCAATCAGGCTGGTATTTCTTGAGTTTTACAGCTTAAGTTTTACATACTCAGAAATCTGGGTTCATTTTGGGGGAAACTCAATATGAATGGTGTCTTGGTTTGGAAAGACAGGTATCTGCCAAGGAAAGCTGAAGCTTCCCCTAGAATAGAAAATGTAAACCCCTCACCCCCCGCCAAATTAGAATTTTGCAATTAGGGGCTTTTAGGCAAAGATTTGGGAATAGGAATAACAGTTCTTTACTAGGGATATTAACAGTACAAATGTAGTAGAAAACAAGACCACCCCACCAAACAAGCAAACAAACAAACAAACAAGCAATTCTGGAAAACCCTGACAGAGTCAGAGCTACAACCTGACACCCTGTTGGTCAGGGTGTTGGAAGCAGTCCAAAAGTGAGTCCTCCTGGAGTGGCAGATGTGGTTCTGTTGAAGTAGAGATGATCCCGCAGATAGGGTCCAGTGATGATGAGAAGGGTCCGGTGATGGTGAGAAGGGTCCGGTCTTCCTCCGGTAATCAGGTGAAGCCAGACAGCTTTGTGTTCCTGAGTCCCAGTTTTATCCAGGTAGGAATGGTTGGCTCCCCGCACTGGGTGGAGCATCTCACAATAGGATGATGGAATGTGGATGTACTGTTTTGGGGAGGGTAAGTTTTGGGATGTGTGCTTTTAGGGGTATCTTAATGGTCCATTAGCAGAAAATATTCCCCTGGAGGGAGGATGGGCAGTGAAAGAGATAAGAAACAATGCCCTACCTGGTTTTAACAGTTGGCCCATTATCAAAAGGCACCCGCCCCCCTCCTCCCAGAGTTACAAGAGATAAAGAAGAACATTTCCCCAACTGCTTTCAGCAGATTAAATAGAATACACATTTTAGGTTCCATAACCCAAGACAAATCGTTAATAGCTTTAGTCCTCATGAAGCAAATTGGTATCCCTAACCTTCTCATGAATTCTTAAGACATTCTTAAAATATTTCCTCCAAGTTTTTCATCCTGTTTCTGCCCCAGGGTTTAAACTGAAGGGACAGAAGTGCCTGGCCATGCTATGGATTTCTTCCCATACCACCTTGTCCTAGGTTACAATGTAAAATTGTGCCTAAGGTATGTATTCTATCCCCATGAGCCATTGGAGCCAAGGTGGGGCAGTGTTTTCCTTTTCTTCTGTTAATGAGCCAAACAATGCCTTGCCACATGAGTCATAGATAACTCCCTCCGGGAGTTATCTCTGTTTAATGGGCCATCAAGGACCCACTGCATGACTCATCATCCCATTGTGAGATGCTCCGCCCAGGGGGAGGAGCCAAACATTCCCACCTGGATAAATCCAGGGTTTGGGACAGTACAGATAGCTTTTATCCACTGGACTCCCAGAGGAGACAAGAGCTACCAGACGCTTCTACAGGATCACTGCTTTGACAAGACCATCTCATCTGGACTGCCACTACCACCCTAACAGGGTGTCAGGTTGTATTCTGACTCTGTCAGTGGTTTGTGGGTTTTTTTGTACTATTACTTTTATTTTATGTTACTTTTCTTTTATTTCTCTTCTTTTCCTCTTATTAAATTGTGTTTCTGACTTGGAGTCTTTCACTGGTTTTGCTTTCAAACCAGCACACACCTCAACATAGATCTCATGGCAGGTTCAGGCACAGACCAGACAGCTGAGTTCAGTTCTCTCTGCTACCAGAAAGATGGAGTAACACAAAGTCAATTTTACACCAGGTGTGGTGTAAATCAAGAGATGATGTAATGAGAAAAAATATTTCCAAGAAGATTCCTCTTCTTCCTTTTCAAAAATACTCTTAATCTTTAATCTTGTTTTTGGACTTTATAAGCATTTTAGCAGATACTGGCTAACAGAAAGAAGGGGTTTTTTTGGCAGACATGTAGAGAAAGATCAGAAGAAACTTGTTTTTTCCTTGACATACAGAACAGATGAAGGCTTCAAAGACTTTTTCATGGGTAGATACAAACTGTACTGCAACAACTAGCTTTGTGTGTATCACTGCTCTGACCCACGTCTCTGCACCATTTCTCAGCAGTCCTTTTGTTCTCCTTGTTAAGGTGTGTGTCAGCCTGTGCATGTCAGCTCTGATGTAGTGATACTACTGACACCCGCACTCAGTCTACTAACATTCCTAAATTTATTTATTGCTCATCTACTATTCCACTAACCTTGATCAAAATTCTTCCCTTGAAATTTAAGGGGACATCATTAGATCTTTTGCTTCAAAAGAAAAGTAGGATGGTACTTGAAAATACTGGATTTGAACAAAGGTACACTGAGGTGAAGAGAAACCTCGGCACCGTGAAAAATATTCCAGCAGGTTCTGCTCATGTATTCTTGAGAAATCCTTACCCCATCTACAGGAAATCCTTATTCTAGAACAACACCAAGAAGAGCTGCCTGAATCTTCAGTCTACTGTCTAACCCCACTCCTCATTTTCCTTGGCATGACAGATTTTATTTTAGTTTCCCTTTTTTACAGGTGTTCAGGGAGTACAGAGTAGTATACAAAGTCCCTGACCTCTCTCTACACAGCAATGCATTCATTATTGATTATACAGGATGCATTTATCTAAAAGCATTTGCAGTTTAAAAAGTTAATTGATATATCAAAATCATTAATTCATTGGTAATTAAGATTTACTAAAGGTTTTCCTTCTGCAAACACATTTTCGAGATCTACAGTAAGGAGATATCATTATTGTGTAGTTAGCTCTCTCATCTTCTGCATGTCTTTTCTGAGATACAACAGAGGGAAAAGTAGCAATGTGTGAACATTTCTCAATACTGTTTTGAAGGGAAAAGGAAGAGAGAATGTGTTAAAATTTAATTTTAATTTTTACCAAGGCTGCCTCTGATAAAAGCTGCAAGAAACTGCAAAAAGATGCCTCTAAAATAAGACTAGCATAACATTATTAGCTAAAGACTTCTTTTCCCCACAGTGTGAGAAAAATCAATCTCGCATGCCAAGGACTAGGAACACTTTGATTCCTATAGTGACTCTTACAGCAACTGTTAGCATCCAAAGTGTCTTTTCATCTAATGATAGAAATAGTTCAATTTTCCTTCTAGAGACAGTCACTGGATGAGTGGAGTGTTTATTGTCATGCATACATCTAAAATAAGGTGAAACAGACCAGAAATAGAGACTGGGGGAGGACCAAAGAAAGTCCTGCTGAGATCTGGATGCAAAGACTATTTTACCTCCAATCCCTGCTGTTTGTTTGTAGCTCTTTTAAATGCTGCAGAAGCCTTTCTGGAGAAAAACAAAAACAAACAAACAAACAAAAACCAGAACAAGACAGAAGTGGAACACAGCTTTTCATATATGCTGAGGAATACACTAGCCACAGCTAGATAAGAATCTCTTAAGGAAGTCCAGCCACTTACAGGTAAGACTATTTTAACTGACTCCAGGGACTACTTCTCACAGCATCTGTCTAGGACACTACTGGAATGAATAACAGAGCTGGAGCCATTGTAAATGAAAGATTTTCTTTATGTAAAGAGAAATGTATGATGCAACTTTTCAGTGTGCTGCTCTTCCTAATTTTGATAAGGGAAGTGCTAGCATTCCCAAAGTCCTGATGCAGAGGACAGGCATCAAATTCAGTCTGGGATTCCTTGAAAAAAATTATGGATTGTGGTAAGAGAAGTCAGGACAAATCTAGCTCAATCAGGAACAAATCATGTACTGAGAAAGAGGAGTGGGGATAGTTGAATAAGGATCGTTGGTAATCAAATGCTGGGGTCATCTTTGAAGAGTGCATAGGTTTAAAACCTGACTTTTGACTACACAATTTAAAGCAGCAGAATCTACAACTTGACAGAGTCTCCAGATAGGCACTCCAGGGGCACCTTTCTGAAGTTTGGATTAACTCTTTGCTATGTTATACGGTATTCATGATGAAAGTGCCTCTCCTGTGGCCAGAAGTCACATTACTCCCTGCAGATCATGGTTTTTTGGGACATGACTGATGCATCTAGGACTAGTAGCAAGAGTTGGACAATGCTGCTTTTGAAAGCCATCTTCTGTATCTGTGCAAGCAGATCCCTGGTTGCTCTAAATTGTTATTGCTTCACCACTGGTGAGGCATTCCCTAAAGAGAAGGCAAAATTGTGCTGGAATGACTTTAGAGAAAAATGAAAAAAGAGAGAGACTGACTATTACAATATTAATTTTTATTGTTATGAAAGTTGAAAGGTATCTATTTCTAGATAATACTGTAAATACTAGGAATTTTTAAAATATATTTGATGGGAAAGAGAAAAGGAGGGGTATGGAAAATTGCACGTGGACAAATAACCTTTTTAACTGAGACTGACTTTTGCTTCAGGAAAGATCCAAAGGATGTTCTACAGAAAGTATTTCTGTCCTTTTTTTACCTGACAGGTAAAAAGGAAGATATTTCTGGTTCTGGCCTGTGTCCTTCTGACCAAGAAGATGAAATGTGCCAAGCACAATGAAGTTCGGATTTTTCAAAAGCAATTTTCAATGATCTTCTGATGCTGACCTCAGATAGACTAAGGGAGCCTGAATTTTGGCTAAAAGTAGTTTAGCCAAACTAACCAGGCCTACTAACTTAGTAGGTACTTATTGTGTGGAGGGTGTCTTTCCTATTTAGATGGGACAGCTCATATGTTATTAGTATAATTATCCAAAGTTCATCTTCTGTGCAGCTCACTGTACTTTTAATTTCAAAGAGCATCAGGAGGAGGCCAACCAGAGCACAAGAATCCTGATCAGCATTTATTCCTAATGCTGGAATCAGTCCTATATACAAAGCCTATCAAGGCATTGTTGCCATCTAAATGATGAACATAAAGCCAATTTCTTTGCACAGGCCCCTTTGTAACAGGTCCAAATTCCCAGTTATCCTCACTGAGGGAAGGAGCTGTGGATCCCTGCAGCTCTGACCACGTTGAAACTCATTCTTGGGTCTCAAGAAATCTTGCTCTTTTTTCACCCTAATCTTTTCCTTAAGTTTGTATTTTATTGACACATCACACCAACTGTATAAAAAGTAAAAAAGCCTGGTATTAACTAAGTGGTATTTAGTGTTTTACTCCTCCTACTCCCACCTGCTAATCCTAAAGGATCTTGGATCTCTTCTTTTTATCTACTTGCACTGGGTCAAACCTGAAAACATTCACCCAAAGGCAGCAGGAATTCCAGGAATTCTCTCTCCAGATTTTTTTTTTCTATTTGAAGTTAATTTCTCTAACTCCTGTTTTTTCAGGAAAGAGGACTTGAAGGATGGAAGGAACATAATCCCCTCCCTCAGCAGTCCAGCATGTTCTGTGGGTACTTATCCAGGAGTGAATTTCCTATGGAATTTCCTATGGAAATGTCGCTAGTGCTTGTTCTGTGAGCAAGCTCTGCAGCCCTTCATTAGTCATACTTTCCCATGTAAAGCTCATTTTACATAGTTTTAGAGCTTGGGGTGTCAACCCAGAAATTTGCTGTTTGAAGTCAGCAGGACAGATTTTCCAGGGTAACAAAGTGAGGCCATTGCTGAACACCATCTACCTGTATGTAGCTCTGTGAAGACAGATAGATAAAAACAATGAAGCTGAAATCAAAGGGCACCTTTCAGATAAAATGCTTCCATGTGATGGAACAGGTGTTCTGTGCCGGAATATAAGTACCACTTCAACGTACGTTAGCACTTTAAGGGATGAGAGGTGTTGATCTGAAGGTATGACAATGAAGGAAAAGAAAATAATTTAAAAAACCCCTGTATTTATCTTTAATAACAAGAATTTAAATTATAAATAAGGGTCTAAATACTAAAAAATAGAACATGTATGGGTTTTAATTTGTTTATTAAAATTTTCCTAGATTTTTACGGGATTTAGAACTACATTTATTTTATGAAAACTTTTTTCTTTTGGGGCATGTTTTCCCATTGTGTTCCTTACTTATGTGAGACAGATAGCTCTCCCCTTTCTGACTCGCATCCAAAAGTCGGCAAGACCTACAAAAACTGCCCAGATAATTGAGAGTCTTTTGCTGCCCATTACGTGCTAACCTAAACTGCCAGTATAGTTCCAAGTTGTCACATGTAAAAGATGATTTAATATTCAAGTCCTGTACACCCGAAACCTTTAATTTTCTCATATTGTTTTCCTGTGTTTGTTATTCTATTAGTCCCATCTCACCTTGTATTTTTGTCCATACATTCTGCCTCCCCATATCCACACCAATGTGCAATTTCAACTCCCAGGCTGCCCTGCAGTTTTATTTCCCGCTCCAGTTTTCCACTGCACTGAATATTAAAGTGGTGTGCTTATAATGGGGATGTCTTTTATCTGCCATGTCTGTAGAGTGAATTGTGAGTGTCCATATGCTGCAATTTGTAGAGGTGCAAGTCACTTGTTACTCCACAGCAGTTGGTATCTGTATTTTAATTATTATTGCAATGGAGATGGCTGCAAGATACCTGCCAATTTTTCTATCATAAATATTGTAAAATTGACTCCTATGGACCAGTGTCTTTTAATTTTACTGCTTTACACAAATGAAGAGTGATCAGAATAGCAGAAATTATGAGAAACCATGTTGTTGATGAGCCAGAAATTCTCCAGATTTCTTATTTATCTGACTCGTATTTTGGGCAAACAGGGATCAACAGCTGGGAAAAGTGGTGACATAGCAGTTGTACTAATATTTACTTTCCCCCTTCCCTTTAGAAAGAATTTTGTGTTGAAAAATCACCACTCCCTGAGGAGCATTTTTCTATGAATGACTGGTATTCAGGAGGGAAACTGAAATGAAATCTCATTTTAAAATCATACCAAATAAACAATAACAAGAAAATAGGAAGAAAATGGGATAAATTGTAGTAAAGGATTATTCATTTTTAAATATCATCTATTTCAGACTAAAGCATGAGCAATACACAGAGAAAAATTTGCTTTGGAACACGTCTTAAGGGCGAAGTTTTCTCTGAAGTATTAATGACAATAAATGTTATATTCAACAGACAAAGAGTATGGAGAGAACAGCCTGATCATTTGCTGATATTACCTTCCAAAATCTAGTTGATGGAGAGCAACACACACATTGATAAACCAGCCAGTGAAAAAGCACTGGCTGTTGTCCAAGGCCATTAAATGGGGCAAAGCCAGTGCAGGTCAACTGAGGAGGAAGAGACTGGCTGTCTGACTAAGTAGACATCTTCATTCTCCTCATCCACTGGCATGAAAAAGCATTTTTGAGCTTGGTGACAAGGGTTCTACTGCTATAGCAAACAACGGGGATCTAAAAGGCACAAGAGAGTGTCCTCCCTCCCTCTCCTAGCCCAAAGGCAACCAAATGCACTCTGTTCTGCTAATACTTCCTACCTGTGCTACCCTTCAGTGAAGAAAATGCATGAGTAATCGGTTAAGACCACCTCTTTTCATGATTTTTTTTAATCATTCTTGAAGTGGTGGAATCAGAAGCCAAACTGGCCAGAAAGATGTACTCTGAAGATGTGAAAAATTACTTCAAAGAATTTGGGAGTCCTATGCACACCGAGATTTTGTTTTGATCTTTCACCAGTTTAACAGCATTGTAAGACACTACCGTAATATTTTCGACAATATTTCCTTGGTTGCTGTGATATGTTTTCTTTGGTTTTCTGCATTTGTTTTGGGTTTGGGGTTTTTTGTGTGATTACTTTTTTCTTTTTAAATAATATTTACCATGAGAATTAAGTAAGTACCTGCTCTTACTAAACATTACTACTGTTGCAGTTGGCATGTTAAAATCAACTTCTTAATAGTACAGGAAAATGTGTCAGGCACACGTGGGACTGTCAGAAATACAGTCTCAGGAAACATAGCTGGACTTAATAAATGTAATAAATATAATAAATGTATGAGACATTTTCTTTTGGTAGAAAACCTTCTGATTTTTGTACCAATCTGAAAAATCAATGAAAAGTATTATGAACATAGGACAGCTGCCTATAGAACGATACAGGCTCAGGCTAACAGAGTTGAGTTCCAGTGTTTTGCTTTGTCTTGCTTTGCTGTGTTTGCTGCTGGATTTCTACTCTCCATATCACAGAACTCCACGTGCGGCCAAATATGGAGAAATAAATGCCAGGAGTGAATCTGGGGCTTGGTATCTAGGAAGGATGACTTTGCCAACCTTGAGTGACTGCTGCTGCATGATCCCTAGAAGATTTTGGTGTGCTTGATTGTCAGGGGAGGACAAAGACTTTTGTTATGACTGCCCTTCAGTTTTGACTTAAAGTTGTAATTTCAGAAAGAAGGTCAAAAACATGAAACCAGTCTGGAACCAGTTTATTGCTGTTGGTTGCAACACTGAGACAGGAGTGAGGAATGGATGGGAGGAGGATGTGGACAGCACAACGGCAAGTCAAGTGTACCACATTCAGCAGCACGGGCATGGTAACCCCAGAACAGCTGATGGCTGTGCCAGCAAGCCCAGCCTGGGCCGAGCTGGGGGATGCAGGTCCCTTAACCGCAGCACCTATCTGCTGCACTTGATGCTGCAGCCCCCAAACCAGTGAGAAGTGTTAAAGCAGTTTGGCCGTGAGAGTGACTCTGACTTGGTGGAAACTTCTAGGGGAATAACTAGGTGCCTAAGGTTCTCCGGCTGTACAAGGCAGCTTGTGCCAGTAGTGGACGCAGCCATCAGCTGTGCTTCTAGAAATCATCACCCCCATTATCTCTCTTGATGTGTTTTATAATCAGAGGAATTGCCTCATCTCCAGGAGACAACGCTATCCGCCCTGCGGGGTCCCGATAGCCGCCTTCCCGAGGGCCGGGGCGGACGGAGGCGAGGGGAGGGGGGGCCGCGGCTCACCTGAGGCGACGGCGGTGGCCACGCCTCTCCCTGCTGTGTCTTTAAAGCCCTCCTCTTCCTCCTCCTCCTCTCTATCCCTCCATCCCTGCCTCAACGCTGCTGCTCGTAGCCGTCGGCCTCTGTCTTGCCTTCTCTCCCCACCCTCCCTTATCCTCGCCACCAGCCATGGCCGACATGAAGACCGGCATCTTCGCAAAAAACGTCCAGAAACGCCTCAACCGCGCCCAGGAGAAGGTGCGCTCCGGGGCGGGGGAACTGCTGGGAAGGGGCGGAGGGTGAAGAAGGGTGCGGCGGTGGTACTCGGGGTCCTCAAGAGGATGCGGCTCCGCTCGCCCCCAGCGCCCGCCGCTGCGGCCTCCCCTCTCCTTGCCCGCGGGGGCGCCGGGCAGGGGCCTGGCCGGCCGGCGTTATTACGTAACTGCCCCATTTCACCGCGGTGCCCCTGCCGGCCGCTCGGTCCCTCGGTCCTGGCGGGGACTGCGGGCGCTGCCGGCGGCACCTGCCGCAGGCCCGGACCGGCCGTCGCTCCCTCGCCCTTGCGGCGGTGGGGGTTGCCCGCGGGGATGGCACGGCACCGCACCGCACCCGGGGCGGCCGCGCTGCTTTCCCGGCCCGCGAGGGGAACGCGGGCTCTGTTCGCCTTGCCTCATCGCCCGCCGCCAGCCCTCCTAAGAGGATTGCCTTTCTTTTAATATCCGCGCCGGCTCATCCCCGGCTGCGGCGATCCGCCTTGCTGCAGCTGCGGCGTGACAGACACCGCTGCGTGTGATGACAGGAGCCCGCGGTGGCCGGGATGCTGGCGCGGCCCGCGCCGCCTTCAGCGGCTGCTGCGGTTTTGGGCAGCTTCTCTGGATGTCATGAGGCTGGTGGAAATGTTCTGCAGCTGACAGCGCGTGCTGCGTAGGAAAGTCGGTACCAATTCTAGCGTTATTGTATCCTGGAAATGAACAACGGGCCAAGTCGGGGAGAATTTCCACGAGTTCCTGACCAAAGACGAGGGCCACTGTTTGTTTATGTTAATTAAAGAAAGCTGATAGGTATAAATGCTCTGTGTAGCTGTCGGGTGTCTCAAAACGGGATCATAGATACAGATATTAGGCCCAGCAGAAAACCGTGTGTATGACTATGTAGCAGCCGTGTCTGCTGTTAGTACAGTTTGCAATAAAGCTGTTGTCAGCATGAATTTTTGCAGATGTAGTTGTCAGTAAGTGTTGCAAGTCATCTCTTTTGAGGGTTAATAAAACCTTTATACCCCTCTAGTGTATATCCTGTTTTGTTAGACAACTTAGGTAATAGGGCTCTGGCACATTAAGAAAGATTGTTTTGTGAGCATATTTTTTATACTTCACTGCCTATAAATCCTCACTTTCTTTTTGGCCACACATTGAATTCTGTGGAGCTCCAGCGGAAGAAAAAAAAACGCATCAATTAATGTGTAGAAAAACCTTATACATAATTGTGTTATTATTTAAGAATCTAATAGTTGAGGCTGTCACAGACTAGCGATTAGTTTTCTCTTTCAAATACTTCTGTCTAGTTCACCAGGTTATAAAGTACTAGACTTTTCAACACCAAAGTCATGATTCATTTCCGTTCTTGCAGGTTTGGACTGCAACTGTTTTCAGGTAAAACACATAAATCCTCTTTAATAGTTCAAAGAGATCTGATGACTTTATGGTGAGAGTTGACTTGAGTTCATAGTTGGAGTAGAAGCCTAAAAATACTGTTTGTTTCCTTGTGACTGTCAGTGTGGTTATGATTAACCCTTTGGAAAAGCACTGGAGCAAGTCGTAATCACATGTACTGCTTCAAGCGGTGTCTGTTCCCATGTGGGGGTCCTACGCACAGAAATGTGTGAGCATACCAGAGATAACACCATAATGTGAATACCTGAGATACCCTGTACGTCTCAAAGACTACTCGTGCACTAGCCCGAGGACAGGTGCCTTGAGTTTGATGGGTGCCTTGGGTGCAAATCAGAGATGCTGTTGGGCTGTGGCAGATGGTCTGCTCTACCTCCATTTTGGTGATCAACCATGCTAACAAGGGGGAAATTTGTCTGATTTGATTTTCATGTATGCAGTCAGGCATCTGGCAATTTTGGCTTCCTTATAGTATCTGTAGTGGTAATTTGTTATGTCAGTGGTCCAAAAGTTGCTTATTTATAGCGTTGTTTACAAGATGTTAGTGGCATTACACAGGGTAGGTCATAGCACCAGTGGTCTGACACAGAGTAGGTCACAAATACCATGTAGCTCTGTATCCTTGCCTCCTCCTTCCTGGCACATGTGTTGTTATCGCATGAGCTGTGCATGTCTACTCTTTTATGTCTACATTTCTGATTAGCCTTGAGTTAATTTATGTCTTTACAACATAAAATCCTTCATTATTTTTGCTGAAACTTTACTAAAAAAATGTCCCCAAATGGGAATGATTGAGTTTTATTTGTTTGGGGTACTTGATGACAAGTAATTTTTATACTTGTTTTTTACTAAATAAGTCTAGGAGATGGAAATGCATGATTTGTCTGATTCTTGATGGTGCAAATAGGATGGTATTGTGACAAGTGTGTAATATCACACTGGCTTAAAGAGATTTTGAATTCATTGAGTTGTTTTTGTCTTGATGCTTATACTGGATTTGTGCACCTTCAGTTTACTGAATGTGTTCTTAAAGATCAATGTTTTTATAAAGTATTTTCGCATCGCTTTCTATTATTTATTGATGCAATATATGTATTAAAAACATGGAGTGACTCAAAAACATAGGCTTTTTTTTTGGATGTCAGTAAAGCTTTTGATACTGTCTCTCAAAGGATCCTGCTAGATAAAATGTCTAGCCCACAGCTGGGTAAGCACATCATACAGGGGGTGAGCAACTGGCTCCCAGGTTGGTATCAAAGGGTTACAGTCAGTGGGGTGACAGACTGGTGAGCTGTCACTAGTAGGGTTCCTCATGGCTTCATCCTCAGCCCTTCACAATGTTGAAGTGCTCTTCAACATCTTCACAAATTGCTTGGACACAGGACTGCAAGGGATACTAAGCGAGTTTGCAGATGATAGAAAACTGGGAGGAGCTGTTGGCTCTCTTGAAGGCAGAGAGGCCCTGAAGAGAGAACTTGAAAAAGCAGAGGGCTGGGCAATCACCAACCATATGAAGTTCAGCAAGAGAGAGTGACAGATTCTGTACCTGGGGCAACCCTGGGGCTGGGGAACAAGACACTGGAGAGTAGCACCACAGAAAGGGACCTGGGGGTCCTGGTTGATGGCAAGTTGAATGTGAGTCAGCAGTGCCCTGGCAGCCAGGAGAGCTAACTGTGTCCTAAGTACATCAGGAACAGCATCACCAGCCAGGCAAGGGGGGGATTGTTCCCTCTGCTCTGCACCGGTGCAGTCTCGCCTCCAGTCCTGTGTGCAGTTTTGAGTGCCACAATATAAGAAAGATGCAAAGCTGTTAGAGAGAACCCTAAAAGAGAGTTAACAAAGGTCATGAAGGGCCTTGAGGGGAAGCTTCAGGTATGAGCAGCTGGGTTCACTTGGTCTCTTCAGTCTGGAGGAGACTGAGGGGAGATCTTATAGTAGTCTACAATTTATTCATGATGGGGAGAAGGGCAGACACTGATCTTTTCTCTTGTGGTGCCCAGTGACAGGACCTGAAGGAATGGACTGAGGTTGTGTCAGGGGAGATGTAGGTTGAGTATTAGAAAAAGGTTCTTGCCCAGTGGGTGGTGGTTGAGCACTGGAGCAGGCTCCCCAGGGAAGTAGTCACAGCACCAAGCCTGACAGAGTTTAAGAAGTGTTTGGACAATGCTCTTGGGCACATGGTGTGACTCCTGGGTATGGTCCTGTGCAGGGCTGAGAGTTGGACTCAATGATCCTTGTGGGTCCCTTCCAACTCAGTTCATTCTGTGATTCTCTGATTCATTTATGGAAACTATTTTTCTGATAATGCAGTCATTATCTTCAGTTCCTTGCTGTCTAGGAGAAATTTTAGTTGTACAGTATAGGTAGTGGGTCTAGTTACTATTTATATGACAAAAGCTAAATAACTGGAAAAGTGCATATTGGGCAGATCTCCATCTTGCATTAGAAGTGTTAATCTGAGAGTTATATGAAAATAATAATTGGCCACTCTATTTTTCACATCATCCAGATGATGGTGGTAGCTTTACGTGGTAGCATATGTGCCCTGGCACACTGATTTTGAATCTGTGAGTGTGCCATAATTTAAAATTTTCTGGTCATCACATTTCTTCAACTACTTTTACCCCAAAATGCAGGAAGTTTGGACATGTTGAGCTTGCAGCATCTGTTAAAATCTGCCAAAAGTTAGCTGAAGAACTGGATTAAAGTTTTAAAAGGACCAGATTGATTTAGGAGACTACATCCCAGCCATAAAAATTAATGAAATGCCAATGTGTTTAAAATGAAACCAGAACAGATGTTTTAGTAACCAAGGCTGACAGAGTCAATTCTAAGGACAAGTTTAATTGAATGAAAAGGTTGAATTTGTGTCCCCAGGTTTCTCTGGAAAATTCCATTTAAGATGATAACCCAGTGTATAACACTAGTTGTCTCCTTGTCCTCTCTTCTATAACCCAACAACTCTAATTGAATAGAATAGTTCAGCTGGAAGAAACCTATAGCGACCATCTAGTCCCACTGCCTGACCAGCTCAGGGCTGACCAAAATTAAATCATGGCTTTAAGGGCACTGTCCAAATGCCTCTTCAGCACTGACAGGCATGGCTGGGGGAAGCATTGGCCACCTCTCTAGGTAGCCTGTTCCATGTTTTGGCCACCCTTGGAGTCATGAAATGTTTTCCTCATGTAAAGTCTGAATTTCCCCTGATGGGCTCAACTTGGAGCCATTTCCAGTGTCCTGGCACTGGGACAGGAAGAAGAGCTTAGCACTTTCCTCTCTACTTTTCCTACTCAGGAAGCTGTAGGGAGCAGTAAGGTCACTCTTCAGCCTCCTCCTCTCCAAACCAGACAAGCCCAGAGCCCTCAGCTGTCTCCAGAGCACATTCCTGCCAGCCCCTTCCCCTGCTTTGGTGCCCTTCTCAGGACATGTTCAAGTACCTTCACATCCTTTTTAAATGGTGAGGCCCAGAACTGCTCACAGTCCTCAAGGTGAGGCCGCATCAGTGCTGAATTCAGCAGAATTCAACCTCTCTTGGCTGGCTGGTGATGCTGTGTTTGATGCACCCCAGGATGAGGTTTGCCCCCTTGGCTGCCAGGGCACACACACAGCTGATCCCATTGAGCTTCCTGTCAATCAGCACTCCCAAACCCCTTTCTGCAGGGCTGCTCTCCAGCCACTCTTCTCCCAGCTCAGACTTGTGTCTGGGATTATTCCATCTCAGGTGCAGAATCCAGCATTTGGTTGGTCTTG
Source organism: Phylloscopus whistleri (assembly GCA_017589585.1). Taxonomy (NCBI): domain Eukaryota; kingdom Metazoa; phylum Chordata; class Aves; order Passeriformes; family Phylloscopidae; genus Phylloscopus; species Phylloscopus whistleri. The sequence goes on along the minus strand of JADMLD010000989.1, from coordinate 3,094,483 downwards.
TTCAATTTCCTGCTGTTGGTGATTTCCTAATGCTCCAATCAATCCAGATCCCTCTGCAAGGCAAAGCCTCTTGTCCCATGGGAGAGTCAGCAGCACTTACCAGTTTGGTGTCGTCACCCAACTACCTGTGCATTCAACTGCAGCCTCCAGATCACTGATAGAGACTGAACAGAGCTGCCTCTAGAACTGAGCCCTGAGGAACACCACTGGTCCCCAGCCAGATGTCCTGTTTGCTGCAACAATTTGAGCCCTGCTCTTCAACCAAGTGCACTGCATACCTGCTCATCCCACTGTTGGAAAATTTGTTTTGAAGGAAGCTTTGAGGGACAGTATCAAAAGCCTTTCTAAATCCACTGTCTTTACTTCATCCAGGCAGATGACCTTATTGTAAAAGGTTATTAAATTAAACAGGACTTTGACTTTGTGAACCCATGTTGACTGTGTCTGATGATTGCGTTGTTTTTCAAATATCTTTTAACAGAACCCAGTGTGATTTTCTCCATCAATTTTCTCAGGTACTAAGGTTAGACTAATCGGTCTGTAGTTTGCTTGGTCTTCTCTCTTGCTCTTCTTGGAAACTTGTGTAACCTGGGCTAATTTTTATTCGGTAGGGCCTCCTAAGACCTTTTGTAAATGATTCTTTTGCAACTGATTGAGAGTGGTTGTGTTGTTATGTCTGCTACAGTTATGCACAGTACTCTGGGGTGAATCCTATCAGGCCCAATGGACTTATCAATATCCAGCTGATGACAATTGGTCCCTTTCAATTTCAATGTCCATAAATGGAAAGTTGGTGTTCCTGCAGTCATTGTCCTCTGAGAATTGAACAACCCAAGGTAGGAACATGGACATAGTTCCATCACAGAGAGGGGACAGCTCTTATGGGTGGCCTTCCTCCAAAGAATGCTGGGTGGGGGGATGGCTGGTCTGTGACAGGCAAGGCTATGTATGAGGACCCCATAACCCTCATGTCACAGTGTCACCACCCTGCAGTGCAGCAGTGCCTTGGAGGGGCAGGATAAAAGAGAGCATCCTCCCATGTCTGACTGTCAAAGCTGGCCTGGAGCCAGCCCAGACATCCAAAAGGAAGTCCTTGAGGAGACAGTGGAATTACTTGGAGGAGGCTCAGGAAGGAAAACTGGAGGCAAGGCCAGCTGCCAGTGGCACTCAGCCTTTGGGGAACAGCTGTGAGCCCTTCAGAGAAGAACCACCAAGCCCTGTAGGTGCCTGGGGTTGTCTGACCTTTTCAGCTGGATAGCACTAGTAAGTTCAAGTGAACATCTTGAGGAGCTCTGCACACCGCTGTCCTCAGCCCCTTGTGGAGCCAGGGGCAGCTGTTATAAGAAATGGGATGCAGAGATGTTGTTAGAGGTTCTAGGGCTCTGTAACACCCGCTGGTGCCCAGCCAAGATTCTTGAACAGGTTGATCAGGCTGAGGACATTTGGCCACTCTTGGAAGCCCCTGAGATGGCAACAGGATGAGGGAGAATATGGTTTAGGCATATCCTGGAAGGCATGACCAGACTGTGGGATGAGGAGTGAGTCCTTGTTCACATGCTTAGGGAATAGCTGATTACCAGCAATGTCATCAGGAGGAAATTTTCCCTTGGGTCAGATTGGCACTGGTTCATGGGGGAAGGGGGAGAGATGGGGTTGCCTTCCCCTGCAGCACTGAGTATGACCACTGTTCGGGGCTCCTTCAGTCCCTTTTGGCTTGGTTGCTGCCTGCTGCTCATGCCCCATGAAGATGGCCTGTCATGCATTCCCTGCAGCAGTGGGCAGGAACCTTTCCAGATTCCCAGGGTGGGCCCCAAGGGTGACCTGGGGCTTGATTCTTGTCCTCCTGTAGCACTGGACACAGCCCCTTGCCAGGGCTCTGTTCTTGCCTGCCACCCTCACCTCCAGGGCACCACTCATGCCCTGGCTCTCTCTGGCTCTCTTGCCTGTTGCAAGCTTGGAGTGGGGCTGAGCTCTGCTCTTCCCTTGCCTCCATTTTCCATGGAGTTCTTGCTTGTTCAAAACAGCATATGCTTGGAAGGCTTCCAGGCTTCCTTCCCCATCCAGAGCTGACACTTCAGTTTTCCTGCCTGCAACACAAGCATGGGGAAGGCCACAAGAGTGCTTTTCATGCATCCCTGCCCTAGCTGGGAAGCACAGCAACAAAGCGAGTTTTGGAAGGCAAGATTGTGCCCATCATTGATATGTGTCAGACTTTGGAAAATACCTCATGGTACCACGCATCTTTTCTTCTGACTTATATATGCCTGCTGCTGCTTTCTGTAGCTTTGTCATTTGCCTTTTCCAGACTACAAAGGATGTATTTTCAGTTGAGAAATGCATCAGCCTGCTCCTGACTACATATGGATGTTGTGTTAGTTCTTGTGAGCATCAGCTCTGAAACAGATGGAGAAAAATAAAAATTGAAATAATATCCTGCTTCCAGTTATAACCTGTGTGTTGTGTCCTCAAATGTGTTTTTTTGAGCTAAAAACTGCCTGGTGTGTCAGACGAATAACAGTCCCACCATCATTTGACTCGAGGTGAGTGCAGGGAATAGAACAGGACAGAGCAGTTGCACCACATTAAACCCAGAGCTCTGCATGACAAGGTCCGAGGTCTGAGGGCTCCACCCCAGGGAGCAGCTCTCTGCAGTGCAGGTCCCAGGCCCACCCAGGAGACAGGGGCAGAGCCAGGCACACCTACAGCAGGGCTCAGGCAGGGACTGAAGGTCCCAGGCAGAGGTGGGACATGTCCCCTGGGCCCTTGTCAGGAGGTGGTGGGGCTAGGGGTCCCAGGGGAGGCCAGTCCCAGCCACTGAGGCCTGTGAGCAGCCCCAGGATGCAGTCAGGACTAGACTTCAGTGCTCACGTGCTCTTCTTCGGACACTGGTGGTTGGACACTTTGGAGAGAGAGTCTTGGGCCAGATGGACCTTCCCTCTGAGAGGGTGCTGCTGTCCTCAGGCTCTTGTGTTTTGGTATGTTCTTCCATATAAAACAGACCAGACATTTCTAAAAATGAGTACAAGGAGCAAAAGAGAACGTTCATGGGGAAGTGAACAAGTATTGCTCACCTCCAAGTGGTTTGCAACCATTTAAATGAGAAGCACCTCTTGCACCAGACTGAAAGCTTGATCTTTGAGCTAGTGTCAGTGATGTTTTGCCATCCTGTGAAAACCTCAGTTGAATACTGATGAATTTAAAAAAAACACATGACACTTGCTTTTGCAAATTTGTGCAGATGGCCCCTTTATCTTGAGATGATCCACAGCCCTGACACACCCCGCCCCTTCCAACAGAAGAAACACACCTCCTTCCCACAAGGTGACAGAGCCAGTGCCTAGGCTGGGAGATGGTTATGGGTATTCATTGCCTTCTGCTAGTGCAGGGCTGGGAAGAATTGTCATCAGAGATTTCCCCAGTGTCTACTGGTAGGGAAAGGAGCAGGTAGGAGAAGATAGATTTGAGTAGAATAAAATAGTTTGGTTTAAACAGACCTACAATAATCATCCAGTCCCTACCTAACTACTTCAGGGCTGATGAAAAGTAAAAGCATGGCTCTAAGAACACTGTCCAAATGCCTTTTCAACACTGATAGACATGGGTTCATTGACCACCTCTCCAAGAGGTCTCTTCCAGGGTCCTTCCAGGGTTTGACACCTTCTCATAATAAACCCAGCTGGTGCTGTCACAACATTTCCAAAACTTGGTTTCAGTAAGGTTTGTTCCTAGGCATTTCTTGTGTAGCTTCTGAAAATCAATAGATGTGTTTTTGATGTTTAACTCCTCAGTAATATATGTGGTTTCACCTGAAACTTAAACCAGTACGTAGGCTGGTTTATAGGAACTTTGGAGGCATAACGAAGGTTTAAAATATTATAAAGGAGGAGATTCTATGATGGAAACAGAAAACTTCCACCTGGAAGGGAATTTTGTGGTTCTGTACAAGTTCTGTTCTGTAATTAATAATGTCTGCTCTGAGGCAGGAGACAAGTATGTGGAAGAATATACTTTGTGAAAGGCATGTTATATCTATTAGAGCTGTCCTAACCTGCTTACAATATGATGACATGGTTCTAGCAGCCTCAGGTTTGTAACAGCAAACTGCTGTCTAGTGATTTAAAATGTTGGCCCCACAGATACTATAAAATGCATTATACTGAAGTCATTACAGTGTTATGACAGGCCTCAACATTTGGGCCCCTGCTGGTACAAGCACATACAGTGATGAGGCAACTCCACCTCTGAAGAGCTAATTCTTAATCTCTGAATTTATAAACAAAACAACAAGTCAATAATTTCTCATGTGAATAGTATGGTCTAAATTATGCAGATGATATTTTTCTATGTTCAGGCTCAAGTATAATGAAAACTTGAATTTCCTTTTTTAAAAGTTCTTTTTTTCTAATAGAAATTATAGAAAAGATGCAACTGGTTATCTGGCCCATCCTACTAAATGAAAGTGGAATCAACTGTACTTTAAAGTATTCCTCAGGAATGATTTTCTTGCCAGCCTTTTCAAGTTTGTAATGGTGGAGATTTTACAGGTTCCCTAAATTGATCTGTACCTTTGCTTAGGCACCTCCAGACAAAAAGTTCTCTTCTCATAGAATGTAAATCTCTTTTTTTGCAGTTCAAATTTTTAATTCCCTGTTCTAGCTTTCCTTGTTGTAGAGAAATGTGTTCTTTCTTCTTGTCTCAAAATTTAGAAATGGTTTTCATCTTTTGTCAGCATTCCCTCTGATCTAACTGGAGTGATCACATGACTCAATCAGGTGAAACAGTAGCTCTTAATAAAATATTGATTGCTTTCAATTATTTTAGTTTCTAGTTTACAGCTTAAAAGGTACAGGTGGATTTTGGTTTTCCGGGGCAAGAAAATACATGGCAAGAAACTACTCCCCAAGAAACTTCTGGGTGAGAAACTACTCCCCATCCAACAACTTCCAAGAAACTACTTACCTAGAAAGTACTCCCCAAAAATATACAGCCTAAGAAACTACTCCCCAAGTATATCCCAGGCAAGAAACTACTGGGCAAGAAACTACTCCCCAAGAAGCTACTTACCGAGAAAGTACTTCCCAAAATAATACTGCTTAAGAAACTACTGCCCAAGAAACTTCAGCCTAGGAAATGACTGGCCAAGAAACTTCTCCCCAAGACAATATTGGGCAACAAAATACTGGGCAACAATCTGCAGAGCAATAAATTACTCCCCAAGAAACCTCTTTCCAAGAAAATACCGGGCAAGAAAATGCTGGGCAAGAAAATGCTTACCTAGAAACTACTCCCCAAAATAATACTGGCTAAGAAACTACTCCCCAAGAAACTACTCCCATAAGAAACTATTCCCCAAGAATCTACTCGCCAGGAAATCATTATCAAGGAAACTACTGGGCATAAAACTACTGGGCAAGAAATTTCTCCTAAAAACTGCTACCCAAGAAATTACTCTCAAAAAAACCACTGGGCAAGAGACTACTCCCCAAGAAACTACTTCCCAAGAAATTAACTCCCCAGGAAAATATTCCACAAAAAATACTGCCTAAGAAACTACTCCCCAAGAACCTACTCCCCAAGAAACAACTCTCAAAGACACAACTGGGCAAGACACTACTCCCCAAGAAACTACTGGGCAAAGAAATATATGGCAAGAAACTACTCCCCAAGAAATTTCTGGGTGAGAAACTACTCCCCAGCCAACAACTTCCAAGAAACTACTTACCGAGAAAGTACTCCCCAAAAATATACAGCCTAAGAAACTACTCCCCAAGTACATCCCGGGCAAGAAACTACTGGGCAAGAAATTACTCCCCAAGAAACTTCAGCCTAAGAAACTACTCCCCACAAATAGGAGTACACAGGGACACAAAATACTGGGCAAGAAACTTCTCAAAAAACTACTCCCTAAGAAGCTACTCAGCAAGAACTTTCAGCCCAAGAAACTACTCTAAAAGAAATTTCTCCCCAAGAAAATACAGAGCATATACAGTGAAATTTCTCCCCAAGAAAATACAGAGCAAGAAACTACTGGGCAAGAAATTATTGAGCAAGAAACTACTGTGAAAGAATCATCTCCCCAAGAAAATACTCCCTAAGAAACTAATCCACAAGAAACTACTGAGCAAGAAATTACTCCCCAAGAAACTTCTGGGTGAGAAACTACTGTGCAAAAATATACTTGGCAAGAAACTACTGGGCAAGAAACTACTTACCGAGAAAGTACTCCCCAAAATAATACTGCTTAAGAAATTACTGCCCAAGAAACATCAGCCTAGGAAATGACTGGGCAAGAAACTTCTCCCCAAGAAAATACTGGGCAACAATCTGCAGGGCAAAAAATTACTCCCCAAGAAACTTCAGCCTAAGAAACTATTCCCCAAGAAACCTCTTTCCAAGAAAATACTGGGCAAGAAAATGCTGGGCAAGGAACTACTCCCCAAGAAACTACTTACCTAGAAACTACTCCCCAAATAATACTGCTTAAGAAACTACTCCCCAAGAAACTACTCCCTTAAGAAACTACTCCCCTAAGAAATCATTATCAAAGAAACTACTGGGCAAGAAACTTCTCCTCAAGAGCATACTGGACAAGAGCATACTGGACAAGAGCATACTGGACAAGAGCATACTGGACAAGAGCATACTGGACAAGAGCATACTGGACAAGAGCATACTGGACAAGAGCATACTGGACAAGAGCATACTGGACAAGAAACCGCTGGGCAAGAAATTTCTCCCTGAAAATTGCTACCCGAGAAATTACTCTCAAAAAAACTACTGGGCAAGAGACTACTCCCCAAGATACTACTTCCCAGGAAAATATTCTGCAAAAAAGACTGCTTAAGAGCCTACTCCCCAAGAACCTACTGGGCAAGACACTACTCCCCAAGAAACTTCTGGGTGAGAAACTACTCCCCAACCAACTACTTCCCAAGAAACTACTTACTGAGAAAGTACTCCTCAAAAATATACAGCCTAAGAAACTACTCCCCGAGTATATCCCAGGCAAGAAACTACTGGGCAAGAAATTACTCTCCAAGAAACTGCTGCCCAAGAAACTACTGCCCAATAATATACTGGGACACAAAATACGGGGCAAGAAACTACTGGGCAAGAAACTTCTCCTCAAAAAACTACTCCCTAAGAAGCTACTCAACAAGAACTTTCAGCCCAAGAAACTACTCCAAAAGAAACTTCTCCCCAAGAAAATACAGAGTAAGAAACTACTGGGCAAGAAACTACTCCCCAAGAAACTTCTGGGTGAGAAACTACTGTGCAAAAATATACTTGGCAAGAAACTGCTCACGAAGAAACTACTCCCCAAGAAACTACTAGACAAGAGAATATTTCTAAAGAATCTACTCCTCAAGAAACTGCTCCCCAAGATACTACCGCCCAAGAAAACTCTCTGCAAGAAAATGTCGGGCAAGAAACTACTGGGCAACAAACTACTCCCTAAGAAAATACTCCCCAAGAAACTGCTTGGCAGGAAACTACTGTCTAAGAAAATATGCCCCAAGAAACTACTGCCCATTAAACTACACAGCAAAAATACTCTCCTCAAGAAACTGCTCTCCAAGATACTACTGCCCAAGAAACCTCTCCTCAAGAAACTACTAAGCAAGTAAATACTGGGCAAGAAACTACTCAGCAATTAAATACTGGGCAAGAAAACACTGAGCAAGAAACTACTCCCCAAGAAACTACTCAGCAAGAAACATCCCCCCAAGGAAATATTGAGCAAGAAACTACTCCCCAAAAAACTAGTAAGCAAGAAACTAGTCCCCAAGCAATTCCTGGGCAGAAACTACTTACCATTAAGTACTCCCCAAACAAATACTGCCCAAGAAATTACTCCCCAAGAAACTTCAGCCTAAGAAACTGCCCAAGAAACTACTGGGCAAGAAAATGCTGGGCAAGAAAATGCTGGGCAAGAAACTACTTACCTAAAAATTACTCCCCAAAAGAAAGGGGAGAGGAAACCCCCAAGGCTCCTTCCTATTAGGTTTTCACATGATATTTTCCCTGCTTTGTAAGGAAAGGTAATCTGTTTCTCCTTTCCCAGTTTTCCCCATATGTCGTAGTCGATATGCGGTAGTCGAGACAGACACTGCACTTAAAGTGCTTCATTAAAAACTTCAGGGGATTCCAAGCATCAGCACCTTGTTATTCAAAAGCATTCCATACCTTTTCTCTGTAACTTCTGAAGGGCAGCTCCATACAGCTCCAACTCTTTCCCTCTTTCTTCTCCAGTTCTGGCTCGCTCCTTCCTGTCTCTAGCACAGCCACCTAACACTGTCTGTCCTGCATACAGTGTCTTACCTTTTCTGTCTCTCACACAACTTCCTATCCCTTCCTCCTCACAGCACGGCCAGCAGACTCCAACTAATTCCTTACCAGCTAACACACTCTTTATCACACCCATGGCTGTGACGGCAAGGCTGTTCCCACTCTTAGATAATTAACACAGCTGCAACATATCAAGGGCAAGACTGCCTTCAGCAGCATCTCCTTTTGTCTCCCCACATCCATATATGCAAAGTGGTTACATAATACACTGTTTCTCATTGTCGCTTAGTTTCTACAAGACAAGGAAGTGCTGATTCTTAAGCTTTAAGGGGATACATAGCTCTGTGTTCACTGGCCAAAGCATTATTACTATCAAGGTGGCCTCATCCTCTGTTCTTGCTTGACCATTTCATCTTTCATCTTTTCTCTCTTATTCTTTCACATTTCCTTTTTAGTTCTTCAATGGGGGCTCTTTCCTCTACTGTTCTCTCTACACTTCACTTAAACCCTCTCTTAAAAATAAAGTAAAATTTTTAAAAATCTACTAATTCATTTGGTTTGGGTATGGAATGCTGCCTTCACTGCATCTTGCCTCTCTAGCAGATAATCTATTTGGCATTGTTGTATTATCTAAGACTTAATGTTTCTGACCCAAGGACTGCCCCATGGTAGCTGTCAGTGGTCTGCAGACACTCTACAGTGCATGCCACCTTCCTGTTGTAGCACTATTAATAGTGTGACTTTATGGGCACATAGAGGAGAAATGTTGAGATGGTGATAACCTGTTTTATCTGGAAATTGCAGGAATTTCTGGCCTAGATTGATCACCAGTGCCTGCCTCTTAGGATGTGCACTGGACCCTGGTGCAACCAGTTGTTGTAGATGGCAAGGGTTAGAGAGCAGTAGATGAGGGCAGGAAAGGAGAATTCAAGTTGATTTTCACCTCAGTGGACCAAGTTTTATGCACTGGCTAGGAGGAACAGTGAAGAAAACTGCCCAGCATCTGTCATAGCAGGATATTTCAGTGGAGATAAATGGCAGAGAAAAGCAGGCTAAGTATAAGGTGGGTGAGCATGGAGGGGAGAGCAGCATGCCTGTGCTTACCTTTCCTGCAACACACCTGTCCAGACTGTGGGGAGCCTCTCTTACTGGCTTGCCAAACCAGTGATGATGGACAGTATACTGACCTTGGGAGAAAACAAAAATAAAGGGTGGAAAATGACCTTTAACACATTTTTTGTGGTTGCCTACATGAATAGGACTGGATCTCCCTGAACTTGCCTGAAGATGGCAGGGGGATTTTTCATTTGCCTAAAATATACACAGGGGGATTCACCCCCACCAAAAACCCTGATCAGGCAGCAGTCACTGCCTCTTATGCCAGTACTCTCGCTTGCCTCAGGGACTGCAGTGTGTGGGGAGGGGAGAAGGAGAAGAAGAAGGTGGCTCTGCTGCTTCAATACAGAGGGCATTTTCCCTAGAGAGCAGTTACTGGTTTAGTTCAGTGGGCTCTGCTGCAAACTCAGCTGCTTGGAACCTCCAATCCAGAGTGTTTCAAGTGCTGGGTCACTCTTCCCTGAACGTTCTGTGGCATCAGCATCAGTGCTGTGCGACATTGAATCTTTGCTGTTCTGTAACACAAAATCATTTATTCGAGACTTAATGAGTAGCTAGTTAGGCAGTAGTTGTCAGAATGATAAACCAGTGACCAACTGAGAAGGCAATTGTGTCATGTTTGGTTGAGTCTCTGCTAATTGGAGTTTATTAATTGGTTTAAGAGGGCACACTAAAACTTAGGCTGCAGTAAAACCACATGTAACACATTCCTGCTTGTGCTATGAGAAAGCAAACAGGAAATACTCCGTTCCTCTTCCTAGTGGCTCTACCTTTATTTCTGTTGTCTCAATAATTATTCTTCACTATTTGTAGGACATTAGCACATGTAAGATTCTGCAGAACTGGGGACAAAACCAATTACAAGTGAGTAATGGTGTGGACAAGCACTTAGGTGGTCGAATTCGGTATAGACAATTTCTCAGAATGTTGGTAGGGCAGTGGGAATGTTCAGAGGCCTTTCAGTGGGCAGGGTCACAAAAAAGTCAGGGACCATACCACACTTCAAGGCTCTGGGCTCAGACTCCCAGTGCCCTGCTTATCATGCCTTCTTTTTCGTACCACCTCTTTTTTGACAAAAAGCTCCTGCTTACTCCCAGATATGATCCTCTGCTTTGTTCTCCCTGTCTCTGTAGCAGATTAATTCCTTTGATGCTCCCTTGAAATCTCAGCTTTCTCACTTTCTGAGCCCACTTCTTTGTACCCACAATATTGCTAAATCTGTTGCTTGTAGTAATACAGAGGCCAGTGCTACAGTCTATGAACTGCAGTCTATCTATCCTCTTTATCTATGATATGAAGGAGGAGAATATGTACACATGAGCCTTCACATGCTTGAAAGACACTACCATGCTTTTCCCAGGATAAATCGAAAGACATGCTAGGAGTAGGTTGATGTTTTATTTTTAATGAAGTAGAGGTTTGAGAAAATAAAAGTTGCTAAAGAACGCAGATAATCTGAATTTCCTTTCTAAATTGTGGTCCTTGGTAAGCATTTAATTGTGTCTTTACAGAAGTATAGGGGGTTAGCAGTATGTAGCAGAGGTAGATGGTGGTCTCTAATGCCATGAGAACAGTTATTTATACTGGTGATTCATGCTTTATGTCTCACCAAAGCCTAGTTAAATGACCCACATGTACAACTGTTAATACATATTTAGCATAAAGTAGAAGGAGATGAAACATTGCATACAGAGAAGAAGCTTGATTAAATATAAGCAGTCCATTTTCTGTGGAGAATAATCAGTCTTTGAGATCTGAAAAATGACACTGATTTTTCACATAAAATGCAAGTGTTAGTGTTTAGATCCAGGAAGTTGTTTAAAGACTTATTTGCATGTAGGACATGCAGAGGAATAAATTAAAATATTATATTTCTTTTAAAACTGCACAGATCTGTGTGTGGATGCTGTTGCTTATATTTAAAATAGGCTTCCTGTTGTTCAACTTGCTGTTGTAACCTAAATCCTTGTTAGTTCATGTGGGTGTTATCTTTTCACAATGGTATAGCCACTCTATTCAGGTTGAATGAACTTTTTTAAGTATAGAAGAGACACTGCTGAAATGGATCTGCTGAGACCATGAAATATTTTTTGTCAAAATAATGTTGCCAGTAATTATAACTATAGGACAAATTTTAGTCCTGTAAAAATCATAAGGAATGGTTAATGAGGGTAATCAAAGAGGAAAGAATTTAATTGATTGCCTCATGTTTTTCAAGTCTGTACTAACCAAATTCTTATCACAGGGGAGACAGAAGCTGTGGATGAAAGGCAGAACACAGAGGAGACAAAAACAAAAGTTCATAGGTGTACTGAGGCCTGAAGAGAGGCAAGAGCATGGTGCAGTCTAGAGGCAGATTGGTCTGGGGCAGGTTTAGGGCAGGTGTTCCCATGGTTTGTCTTGCTCAGAAGAGAAACTCACCGGGAGAAAAGTGCACAGTAGTAACTGAAGACAGGCAAAGGATGGTTGGCTGCTGCTACCACAGCATGGTCACTGCAGGACACAATCAGGAAATGGTATAGGAGTGCATTCATACTATGCAGTGAGTGGAAAACAAGCACAACAGAAGGAGGTTAATGCCCATGGCTAGCTGAAGGCCAAAAGACAAGCTGTGCTTTTTGAGATGCGATGTGAATTTGAAATATGGTATTTGGATTTAAAAAAATATGGAAATCTAATAGTGCAAGGAAATTTCTTTGGTTTCAAAAAAATAGCACAGACCTTCTTCTCTATTCTTCAATGGCTTCTGGATTAATTAGTAAATAAATTAATATACTCCTTATGATATGACAGTCTTGTAAACTGCCAAAATGTGATTTTATTGATAGTACATCTATAAACATTGTTCTGTTTAATTCTCAGCCAAAATGTGCAGGCAGAGCTAGTACCAGGAAAGTTGTATCTTCATGTTTGTTAAACCTCCCTTTTTCTTCCTTATCTCTCTCTCTGTTTCTCTTCTTCTGTCATCCTTTCCTTACTGCTTGCTCTTTCCCATTCTCTCTTATACATCTCATCAAACAAGTTGCTGCCGATGTAACGACCAAAGCCATTTAGAAAATGATTTGACTTCTGTTACTTTATAGGTGAGCCCAGTTGCACACTTTGGATTGTTTAAAAATCAGTACTGAGACTCCAAACGTTGTAGACTGTGAAAGATTACTGAATGTTCATTTTGTTTTATTTCTCTCCTGTTGTGCATGAGAGGAGGGACAGATGGTGCTGCTGGAACAAGACTTTCTTCCCTCAGTGTCTGCAGGGCTGACTAAGGTCCTCCTTAGTCACAAGGTCCTCCTTGTGTAGGGGAAAGCTGGGAATAAAGTGACAGCACTACATAGGCAGTGCTGAGTATCTGCATAAAAACTAAAGGACAGGGAAGGTGAAATGGGGAGCCAAGTTGCCGAGTAATTAAGACAGTAATTAGACAGGCACTGTGAGAATTGCAAATATGCAAGCTGAAGGAGCCTGCAGTGGGCTACACTAATAAGCTTTGTTTTTATCGGGAGCTCCAACTGAGTTCACAGGAACTTCACCCAACTTGTAGCCTTAGAGTTAAGCCCAGCAGTGCTGTCATTCCAGATTCAGTGACGTCAAGGTGCTGTTTGTGTCCCAGGGCTTTTGAACTTACTCCTGCTCTCTATTCTTGTACTAAAAGAAAGAAATCCCTCATATGAGATTTGTGCTTCCAGGGCCTGAAAAGCCTGTTTCAGAAAAGAAAAAACTCACTGATATTTTGCAGAGCTGAACAGGGTTTTATTCTTAACACCACCCTGGCATCATGTTTTCCTGTAGTATCAATCCAAGAACATAGTTGTTGTAAGAATAGTGCCAGCATCTTTTATGCAAAGTTTCTTATTAGGGTACAAATAAACAGTAATTCAGAAGTTGGCTGAGAATCTACGTTGATTTGACAGCCAAGCTGAGAAGCAAATCAGGAAGAAACTCAGGCAAACCTTAGATGGCAAACACACACACATGCCATTTCAATGGCATTTTAACTCCTAAACAAGTCACTCCTCCAAAAGTCATCACCTAGCACTTTCTGTAGGAAGACGGAGAGGAACAAGCTCCATCAAATACGGTTCAAATATGGACTGAAAAATATTTTGGATCAAGAGGATGTGTTTACAGACTGTAGGACAAATGCAAACTTAAGTACAGTGTGTTTTTCTCAGCATTTCAACAAGGATCATGCTGATTTCTATTGTGAGGGCTGTTTTCTATAGGCAATGTTTATCTGGAAAAGAAATACAAAAAGTGTACTCCATGAAAAAGGATATTTTAAAAAAGCAATGTGTAGTATTGAGATTGCTATATCACTTCTCTGAATGCCCTGCTTTTGTGAGCAATATTATTTTTTTCCTTTAGTATCCAATTTCCAGTTTGTCTCAAAGCACTTACACCAATATTGTTTTGCTAATCCCCATCAGTAGCCCATCCTGCCAAAGGCTTACCATGAAGTATGTGATTAATACTGGTGTTGGATTGCTCAGTAGCATCTGTTACTGAAAGTGTTGGTGGGATTCAAAGTAGTCATATCAACCTGACTCAGACTTTTCCCTTTTCTGACTCAAAGAAGGGTATTTTTTACACTCTTTTATACAGAAAGATTCCTTACTTGCATATAAGCAGTCACCAATCAAGAAAATTTTATTACATATTAATGCATCTTGGAATTTTTTGCACATTGAATGGATCTAAAAAAGAAGGCAGTGTGAAGTCAGTCTCAAATGCCAAGCACTTGCTATTCCTCCTCTCTCACTCTGAAGCTCAGGGTATTTTCAGTTCTTCAGAGAGGGTGTCATCATTATATATTGAACAAAAAAATCCAAAACCACCTCTGGTGGACTGTGATGGATCTCTGTCTCTTTTTGTTAAATCTTGTGAAAAAAAGTGAAAATAGCAAAGGGTTGGAGAAAGGCTTTCTAAAAGTGTCACAAACTCATTTCCACGCTATCCAGGGACTCGCTGGTAGAATGATGACAAGCAGGGCGAGGAGCAGATTCGATGGTGCTGTGAAACTGCACACGGACAGCAGGATCTGAACTAGTAAAAGAAAACTTAAAACAGATAAATATTATAGGCTGTTCTATGTATGAGGTATTATTGGAATTTCTTTTAGGGGATGCACATGGCATTTCTTTCTTCTCCAAGCAGCATTGGTAACTTGGGGCACTTTTGCAGATTTTCCTGAGACTTTAGGAATGTAGGGCCTTACCCGTTTCGATGGAATCCATTTTAAACCAGAGGGGGTGGACACGCAGGCATATCCACGTCCCCATGTAACTAATTTGTAAGGTCCCTGTGTTTCCCAAGTCTCAGGGTCCTTTATCATGGCAGGAGGTTTTCCTTTTACTGACAGCTGACTGCTCCCCCCAAAGTGCCATACAATCGGTGGGTTAAGGTTATCCAAGGAACAGTTTAGAAAATTTAGTGTGAACAGTGCACTGGACAACCAAATTGGGGGTGGTTCTACTTTTAAGACCTGATGTTGCTGGTCAAGGACTCTTTTAATTTCACAGTGAGTCCTTTCTACCACAGCTTGACCAGTCGGGGAGTAGGGAATGCCCTTTTTGTGCTCTACTCCCCATTGTTGCAGGAAGCTCCGGAACTCCTTGGATTTGTAACTGGGCCTATTATCAGTTTTTAAGACCTTGGGGACACCCATGAAGGAGAAAGCCTGTAAGAGGTGCTTGATAGCATCAGAAGATGATTCTCCTGTGTGGGCAGAGGCATAGACCGCTCCAGAAAAGGTATCCACAAAGACATGAACAAATTTCTGCCGTCCGAATGATGGTATATGTATCACATCTGTTTGCCACACTTCGCAGCTGTTCAAACCCCTCAGATTTGCTCCTGCGCTTAGCGTAGGGACTGCATGTTGCTGGCAAGAGGAGCATGTGGTTACAATTGCTCTGGCCTGCTCTCCAGTGATGTGAAACTGACGAACTAGGACAGGTGCATTTTGATGGAAAAGCTGGTGACTGATTTTTGCTTGCTCAAAAACGTTTGGGAGCAGGGCCATCTCTGCAGGTGCAGAAAGAGCATCTGCGCTTCTGTTACCCTCGGCGATGAACCCTGGGAAATCAGTGTGTGACCTGACATGCATCACATAAAACGGTTGCTCTCGGTGGGAGACTACCTTTACCAGTTTTGAGAGCAACTCAAAAAGTGCAATGTTAGACACCTCCTGCAGTATGGCCTGATCTGCTCTGGACACTGCTCCTGCTACATAGGCTGAATCGGTGACCAAATTAAATGGTTCAAGAAACCTTTCAAAGGCCCTAACGACTGCAGCTAACTCAGCAACCTGGGGTGAACCCTCTACTTCAGCAATATCCGTTTCCCACTGCTGAGTTTTGGGATCCTTCCAAGTCATAACAGACTTGTGGGATCTCCCGGATGCATCCATAAAGATGGTTAGAGCTTTCAAAGGTCTCCTGCTCTGGACATTTTCTAATTTTAGAGTGAATTGAACTCCTCCTTCAAAAATTTTGTGGGCAGGCTGATGAATAGAAATTTATCCTGGGTAGGAATCCAGAGCAAACTGCAGAGCTTCATTTTCCTGAAGCAAATGTTCCAACATTGCCTTAGAAATTTGGCCCGATTTTAGCCTGATTGGAATGTGAGTGCACTCAAAATCACATCCGGCCAGCTCCCTGATCCGTATTCTGGCTTTCCAAATCAGTTTTGCTACCAGCTCTTGTGGCTTTGTCATTCTTTTGGACCTTTGGTGACTGAGGAAAACCCACTCTATGATCAAGAGAGGGTCCTTCTGGTCGCGGTCCTTCTTAGGTGAATCTTTTGCCTTAGGTGTATGTTTTTGCTCCCACTGGAAAATGATTCCATTAAGGTGTGGCAACTTACCTGAAATGATAAATTTGAATGGCAGGTCAGGCCGACATCAGTTGGCCTGTCTTGTGGACATGACTGTTTGAACCTTTTCTAGAGCTTTCCGTGCCTCTGGGGTAATAACCCTAGGAGAACTCAGCTCCTCCCCCCCCCCATAAATCGAAAAGGGGGGCCAGGTCTTCAGTGGTCAGACCTAGCCAGGGCCTTACCCAAGTCAAAGACCCACACAACTGGTGGACGTCCGCAAGGGTCTTGATCTTGTTTATGATCTGCAATTTTTGAGGAACAATGGTCCTCTTTCCAATATCTAAGCCCAAATATTTCCAAGGTGGCATCTTTTGAATTTTCTTTTCCTGGAGCTCGAACCCTGCAACAACCAATGCATTTATTGTTAGGTCAAGTGCGTGGGTGAATAGATCCTCATTGGGGGCACACACAAAGACGTCATCCATGTAGTGATAAATGATGGCTTTCTCTGCTGCTGCACGCACTGGGGCCAACAAGGAGGAGACGTACCACTGGCATATTACAGGGCTGTTTTTCATCCCCTGAGGCAAGACTTTCCAGTGGTAGCGCCTCCTAGGGGCCTCTCGGTTAATGATGAGAACCGAGAATGCAAAACTCGGGGCATCGTCAGGGTGTAGGGGAATTTGGAAAAAGCAGTCTTTTATATCAATCACTGCCGAATTCCAATTTTGGGGGAGCATCGCTGGGGATGGCATTCCAGGTTGGAGAGATCCCATGTTTTCAATGACATTATTAATTTGTCGGAGATCGCGGAGGAGCCGCCATCTTCCCTTGTCAGCTTTTTGGATGACAAAAACTGGGGAGTTCCACGGAGACATGGTTTCCACGATGTTACCTTTTGCTAACTGCTCATCCACTAACTCCTCAAGCGCCTTCAGCTTTTGTTTGCTAAGCAGCCACTGTTCTACCCAGACTGGTGTATTGGTGTATGTTTTCCAATTCAGTTTTTGGGTAGCGCGCTGTTCAGTGACCACTGCCCGAAAATTCTGTGGAGAGTCTGGGATGTTAATGGTGACTCCCCACTGGGCCATCAGGTCTCTTTCCAACAAAAGCTCTGAGTAGTTTAAAACAAATGGACAGAGATTTGCCAATTGTCCGTTTGGCCCCTCGATTTGGACAATGTTCTTGGACTGTTTTGCCAATTGCATACCTCCTATACCTTGAACATGACCAGCTACATTTTGCAAAGGCCAGTGTGATGGCCAAATCTGAGCAGGGATAACGGTGAAATCTGCTCCTGTGTCCAAAAGGGCCTTAATGTGTTTGGACTCCCCATTCCCTTTGACATGACACCAGATTTTGGGTTTGTCCTTCCCGATGGTGTGGACCCGGGCCACTGTGGGTCCCTGCTTCCCAGCACCTTGGGATGGTATTCCTGTCGGGATAGCTTGAGCTATGATTTGTCCTTTGGGAAGGAACAGGGGTGGGTAAACACAGTGCAGGCAGAGATAGAAACGCTCAGTGTCTGATGACATGAGACCTGGAGCAATTACAATTTCTTGTGGTGTGTATTTGGTGTCCCCAATGATGATGTACTCACTGTTAATTCACTGCCAAGTACCCTGCTGTTGTGGGTCCACAGAGACAAAATGCCAATCAGTGTCACTTAGGTGGAGTGGTTCTGTCAGCTACAACCTGAAAGGCTCATACATAGAATTAGTGGTTAGAATAGGTTTGTTTATGTTTTCCTCTCCCCTGTTCTTATCCTCTCTTCCACTTGTTTTTTCATGCTGAACAGAGAAGCGCTGATCTTTTAGTTTTTTTGTTGTTGACCCCCCAAATGTGTTTGCAGCTCCTTTCCCCTGTTTCTGTCAAGATCCTCAAGTTGTTTTTTCATTGGACACTGGTTAACCCAGTGCCCAAAGGCCTTGCAAAGCAAGCACAGTTTCGTCGGGTCGACGCGTGCCGGTCTCCGCTGCTGCCCAACGTGCTGCGGTGTTGTTGGAACGGAGGCTGGGCTGGCAATGGCGATCCTTTGATGTGATCTCAGCAGCTGCTTTGGTCTGGTGTCCACAGTCACAGTCATCAGAGGCACTTTCCTGTTACAAACTTGAAGCATATCTTCTAACGTGGGAGGAAGTTCTAGAGGCAAGCTTAGAATGGCAGCTTTACATTGCTCATTTGCATTAGTAAATGCCACTACCTCTAAAACCTCCTCCCTTGCATTCTCTTTCTTGACCTGTAATTCAATGGCTCTGGTCAGCCTTTCTACAAACTTTAGGAAAGGCTCTGATGGCTGTTGCCTAATGTTAACATATGGTTCAAGGGGACCATCAGGTTGCAGCATATAGAAAGCCTTTTCAGCAGCTTTTTTGATCTTCTCAAGGACTGGCAGGGGGAACTCTGCTGCCTGTATGGGAACGAGAGCCCAGGGACCCTCCCCGCAGAGATGTTCTAAGGTAATTGGCAAACCATTCACATCTACTGCTGTTTGAGGATCTCTGAGAAGCTCTGGAAGGGCTTCTCTTAGCAGCTTTTTCCATGCTGCTTCCCAGAGTTTAAACTCTGTAGAAGACAAGAGGCTTGCAAAGAGCTGTTGCATGTCAAATGGGACTGCTACAGTTCCTGCTAGATTAGCATTTAAAACTCCACAGAAGTATGGACTATCTCTTCCATACTCTTTATGGATTTTGCAGAGATCTTTTATTGTTTGCCAAGAGAAAGGCTTCCAGTTAGCATCAGCAGCTCCACCCCCTCTAGTTTGATGATATGTAACTGGGACAAGTGAAATAATAGGGCTTTGAGGTGTCGTTGGGGTTCCTAGCTCCCCATCTTCTAAATAGAAAGCAGTGGAAGCAGTTGCAGGAGTATGGGGACCAGCAATGGGTATGTGTAGGCTGTGGGAGCTAGGCAGGGGCGTGTGGGAAACAGGGGCGTTGGGGGTGGGGGCAGGGGATGGAGGGGCTTGAAGGCAGGGGGCTGGAGGGGGAGTGGGGCAGGGGGCTGGAGCAGCAGGGGGATTTGGGGTAGAAGTAGCAGGGGCATTTGGGGTAGAAGCAGCAGGGATGCATGTGGAGGGACTGTGGGAAAAGGGGGCAGGGGGACCGTGGGAACAGGGGGTGGGGCCATCAGGAGGGGAGGGGGAGGGGACAGCGTGGGAACAGGGGGTGGGTACCTCGGGCTGGCAGGGGGTGGGCACATTCCTGTGGGTGGGTGACATCACATCTGTGGCCATGCCCAGGGAGGAGTAAAGCCGCGGTGTTGAGGGAGATGTCAGGAGGGTGGGGGAAGGGAGGGTGTCACGTGGCTGGGGAGGGCTGAAAGCTGAGGAGGGATTTTTGGGTTGAGAAATTGCCTCGTGGCAGGGGGAAGACAAAGGAGCACAATGTGCCATGTGGCAGCCGCCATTTTCAGTGTTCTAGGGTTGTGAAACAAAGTTACAATCAGCATTTTCAGCAAATTTAACACACACATGGGGATTTTGGTGTTTGGAGTCAGAATTTTCAGCAAATTTAACACACACCTGGGGATTTTGGGGTTGGGAAACATGTTTGGAGTCAGAATTTTCAGCACATCTAACACACACTTGGGGATTTGGGGGTTGGGAAACGGGGTTAGAAAGGATTCCATGCAGTCTCGCCAGAAGCACGTGGGTGAGGGGACTGGGTCTCATTTTTTAAGGCACTGAGTTTCGGGGTAGTATTTTTGGGGTCAGGGTGAGGAGAAGCAGAAGGAACATGCAAAGTTTCATTGTGATTTGGCTTTTCTTTTTCCCCACATCGTTTCATTAGGGCTGATCTTATCTGTAGTCGGAAAACTACTAATTTTGCATATGAACTGCCTTGCTTCCCCAAATCTATGAATTTCTTTCCCACATCATCCCAGAAAGCGATATTATAAACATTTGCAGGAGAGGTGTTGGGGAAATTTGCAAAAAGTTAAAGCACAAACCGTCTCAACTTTTTCTTAGAAAACGAAACATTTCCTCCAATTAAAATTGCAAAAATATGATTATAGGTTTCCTTTTGTGCTGTGCTAAGCTTAGCTCCCATTTTTAGATGTTAAAGGCACACCACAACCACACACAGACCGAGAAAATGAAAGCAAAACCAAACTCTGCACCCGGAAAAAACCTGGGGTAGGAGAAACGAAAGCAGCCGGCTTTTCCTGAACACAGTAGCCAGCAGTCACGTGGTGCTTCACCACACGCAGCACGCAGCTGCTGGATTATGGCGCCGCTTTTAAATAAAAGACGCCCACGTGATCAGGAGAGATGCTGGTCCCTCTCTCTCTACCCTGTCCGATCGGCTGTGCAGCCACCCGTGCCCTGAGCAGGGCAAAAAGGAAAAAATCCTGAGAGCCCCCCCACCCTGTTGTGGAGAGAGCTACTCACCAGTCCGGTGCAAAGCAGTGCTCGGTCTGTGGGAATCTCCACTGGAAACAGGACTTCTCCGGAGCTTAAGAAGCTGCCCTGTTCGTCCTGTTCGGAGTCCAAGCTCACCAAAAAGGAGATGAACTTCAACAGGCACTTCACATCCACGAAACTTATTTTCAGAGATAGATCTGGAAGTCTACACTGGTGACCGATGAACCCGGGGTCTCCCAGTGGACGCGAAGCTGTCCAAACCTTCTCTGCAGCCACATGGCTGTCCTGTGGCTGGGTCTTTTCTGCCCCACGTTGGGCGCCAGATATAACAGCGAATTAAATCACTGCTATTTTGTGGAGTCTGTGTAGTTGCTGTGCTGAGAGAGCAGCCTTGTGGTTTGTCCCAAAAGGATGCTCTCCTTGCACAGGCACAGACCCCTCAGACAAGTCTCGGCTGTTGAGACTCCAGGCAGCGTAGGACCCAGGGTGTAGCAGCGAGATAAATGTAGCAAGATGAATCCTGCGTGACTCCTTCAGAGAGGTTGGACGAATCAGTGGAAGAAGGAAACAGATCTGCTTCAGGAGTCTTGTCCAGAGATTTTATTCCAGTGCGGCAGCACTTCCGAACTGTGTGACTTCCAAAGCAGAACCCCAACCATCTGGCTGTCCAGGGTTTTTACCTGGGAGAGGGGGGCTGGGGGAGGGCATTCATCCTACCTATCAGAAAAGGGCGGGGCATGACCTGAGGGCTAAAGGGCAGCTTAAAGGTCAAATCACCTCTGGGGAGACGTGGGCCCTTTTTGCCTGGGCCAATTCCTTTGACGGCCAGCCCTGCAGAATCTCAGGTTGCTTGGTAAACCCTGTGTATTACAATAATTCCTTCAGGATTGGCTGGTAAAAACTTACTCTGGGAGAGGGGGAAAACCCCTAAAAGGGAGCCCACCTTGAAAACCTTAAAGGCACACCACAACAGTATACCATCACATACTAACAGGTTATGCCTACATCTAAACCAGCTTTAGCTATACCAGTAGTGGGCAGGATGTTTCCAGTCACACCAAAATTACTTGCTGCACTACTAAAAAGTGTTAAAAATAGAACAAGTTTCATCCAAAGTTTTTAGGTCTAGGACTTCCAACAGAGCTCCGTTCCCACTGCCTTCCTCATTTAATTTCAAGTTGTTGGTAAGTCAGTTCCTTATTCATGAACATGCCTTTCTGTGCTGCTAGCACCTATTCAATTGTGGCTTGGAGAGTTTCCACATTATACCCTTCAGTTATCTAGAAATCATGACTCTGGGGAGACACAAAGAGTACATGTTTAGGTTCCTCAAGGAAAGCACGCTCTATTGTCTGCACCTCATCTCGATCCAGTGTCTCCCCTTGTGAAACAGGGGTTCTCCAAGCCTTCATTTGGAGTGGTCTCACCTGAAGGGTGGAAAGTCTAATGCCTGAGCAGGTGTATATCTCTGTGCACTGCAGGAGAGTGGGTTACACTTGTGTTTGCCCAGATCTGTACCCTGAACACAGTTAGTCTAGTCCTTAGAGAGCACGTAATTTTCTTATCCCTAACCCAATGCTTTTGTGCACAAAGACTTCAGGGGCAGTCTAGTTTGATGCACAACAACAAAGTTGCTAATATTTACAAGTCAGGGACATGATACACTTGGTACTAACACATGGTCAGGCTATGTATCCCTTGAAGTGAAAGAGAGTAGTCATTGCAATCATTGGGAAACTTAACTGAACACTGCTCTGTCAAGGGATGTTGGTTGCAATGGGAAGCTGCTAGACAAGCAATATATGGTTAAGATAAAAAGCCACTAGATAAGTTCCCTGCTTTTACATTTGCTTGAGGTTCTTTCTGTCTTGAATGGGACACACATAGACTTTGCTTTGTAAGTCTTACCACAAAAAATAGAGCCCCTATCTAAAGTTTTACTAAAACATTCCACATCCTCTACAATGACCTTTTCCGTATTACTTAGGTACTATGATTAAAAAAAAAAAAAAGTCTTTCACATAATTTTATGCCAATATAGAGAGTAAGCACAGTCATATTTAATACAAATTGAACCCAAACAGATAGCTGGATAACTCTGATGCTATGAGAATTAAATAACTCAGCCTTAAAGCACTTACAATTTATTAATGAAGAACCTGTGTATGATACCCACAAGGTAGTGTTAAAACAGGACTATAGTGACAGAATGGTTAACAAGGGCCAGTGCCTCCATATAAGAATTTTATTTTTAGTGGGGAACATGCTTAAAATTAAAGGGAAAATGCCTTAGTGTCTTTCTACATTCTAAAAAAATAAGAAAGAGAGGACTGGTCGTTCAAATATGTATAAAAATCAACACTGATGTGTTTGACATAAAACATTGTATAACTATTAGAAAAAAAAAAAAGACAAAATTGTTAAGATTTACAATTAATATGTCATATTTTTCAGAAGAGTATGTCTGCTATGGAATATCAAACCCAGTTACTCATTATGTTATGTATAAAGAGCTATACTAAAGAGCATAATATTTTCAAACTTTTAATTTTTTTTTTTCACCTAGATATGTGAGTGTGTATTGTTGCTTGGTCCGTAATATCTGCAGTAGCTAATTTTTCCAGAGACATGAGAAAATGCCTGTACTGTCATCTGGGAATCTGACTGGTTCTTTGGTCTCTGACAAACATAGGAGTGAGAGAGCTCTTCCTTCTTCACCCCTCAAAATAAAAGGCAGTGGTTGATTTGTATTTGATAAATCAGGGGGGTGATCCTTCATTGACATGAGTGCTTGTGATTCATACTTAGAGGTATTTTATTCTATCAGTGATCTTATGAAGATATATGGAACTATGTAGATTATTCCCATGTACATATTAACAGGAAGAAATGTGCAAAAAACAGTGTAAACCAGCTTTCCACTAAGGCTCCATTTATTCCCTTTGCCCTTTTTAATGTTTTAAGTTGTTTAAATACCAAACCTGGGAGGTTTTTTAAGAATTCCGATCAGAGCCATGTATTAAGAAATGTCAGTTACATCCGTCATAGTATTTTAGGATTTATGCCTATTGCAAATTGTGATGAAGTTGATATCAAATTGCTGTAGTAGCAATATATTGCTTTTAAAGATCTGATTCTCATGCCAATTTTATTTGTAGCAGGGTGAGGCTCTGCAGGTTAAATATAATCCAGTTCACTGTGCTAACACAAGATTTAATACTACATATACACTCTATACTGGCTCTGCATGGGACTGGATTTAAATTGTAGCTCGTTGCATAGCTTTCTGAAAATCACACTTGTGCTTATAGGTGTAGTAGTGTGTATACATATATTTTGAGGCAAGAGGAATTTTTACTTTGAGGATGTAAGAAGATGTTGTGGCATCTTGAGCAGTTATAAGCTGGGGTTTCTCCTTGCATTGAGAGAGTTTGCCTGGCTATGCCAGCAGCAAATCTATTCTGGGATCATAAATTTGTTGGTTGACCTTCTCTGTTTTACCTATCCATAGCCTACATAAATCAATACTTTTAATTTGCTGATACTTTGAATTTTGTAGCTTATTATAACTCCTTCAGCAAATCTGAGTAAAGTTTCAAGCTAGTGCATCCACCTGAGGGGAGATCTCTAACACTGATTTGTGCCAATGTTTTGCAAGCGTTCACTTGTTCAAGCCTTTTTCTTGCTCCCTTACAAGAACCATCTTTGCACAAATACAGAAGGCTTAATAGATCAGCTTGGGGCTGTCTGTCACTGGTTTTAATATCCCTATTTTTTTTCTTGCCTGTTTTTAACAATCATTTGATGGTACTTAAAATGGCCATGCAGTTTGATTGCTCTCTTTCCTTTTAGTGCACATCATACCTTATTTTATCTGTTCCACTTTCCTTGAGTCCTGGCTAAATGTGTGCAATATGTAGGCTAGACCCAAACAGTTACCAGCCTAAAAGACAGTCTTTCTTCCCCTCCTTTGCCTTTTTTTTTCTTTCTCAATAAATGTAAACTGTTTATGTTGATTTGTTCAATTAAAAGCGATAGAAAACCCACAAAACCTCCCAGCATTGTCACAAGATTCAGAAAGGACAGTGTACCGGGCTGCTTTTTTTCATATTTGGGGAAAAAAAGTAATGTTGGAATTTTTTAATATTACAAAATAAAATTACCTTACTTGGTTTTTGTTTGTTTGGTTGGGGTTTTTTTGGTGTGGTTTTTTTTTTGTTTTTTTTTTTTTAAATGAGAGCAATTAGTTTCTCCTCCTTTCCCTTCGATGAGCCTTTCTCGGTGCATTGAGAAAGACTCGATGCACTGTACAGTCCCCATTCCAATTCCTGCCTCTTCCTCTTATTTTCATTATGACAAACAAGTGATCCTTTATTTCAGAACACAGTAGAATGTAGAATAAAGTATGTTGGAAGAGATCAGTGGATGGTGACTCATCCACCTCCATCTCAGAGCAGGGACAATGTCAAAGCTTGGGTAGGTTGCTAACAGCTGTGTCCAGTTGTGTCTTCACTGTCTCCAAGGTTGGAAGTTGCCTAGCCTCTCTGGGGAGTTTGTTGCAACATTTCACCATCTCACAGTGATTCGTTTTATCCCCTCATATCTGCTCAAAATTTCCCTTGTCGCAGCTTATGACTGTTGCTCTGTCCTCCTCTCTTGTGAGCCTCTGAGTAGGGCTTGTGTCAGTCTTCTCTGTAATGACCAGTAGGTGTTTGGAAATAGAAAGCAGATTTCCTTCCCTTATCTTTGTCATTTCCTGACTGAAGAAGCCTAGCTCCCTTCCCATGCTCAGTGTTCCAGCCCACTGAACATTTCAGTGGTCTTCTGCTGGCTTCCTTCTGGTTTTCCCATGTCTTTCTTTCACTGAGTAACCCAGAAGTGGAACCAACAGTACTCTTAGTGCAAGCTCATGAACTCCAAACAGCAAAGGGGAATTGTTGCCATTGACCCATGTCCACACTTTAGTTCTGAGTTTTGTCCTTTGCAAGGGAGCACATGATTCTCAGGGCATTATCCTCAGCAGTGAAGAACAGCAGCAGTTTTCTTTGGTTGGAAAAACTGAGAGTAAGGAGAGACAAATATGGAGGAGAGAAAAAGCTACTGGGTACCTCAGTGCCTTTGTCATTCATGGTTTTCAGGCTAACTTCCTGAGAAAGATCCCCAAAATGCCTACATGAAATTCAGCATCTGTGCTGCCCCTTTGCCAGTTCTCTGGAATAATTATGAGACAACAGAAATTATTTATTCAGCTATCACTGTTTGTGGGTTTGGCTTTGTTGTTGTTGTTCTTTTTTTTCTGTTGGGTTTTTTATTGGGCTAGCTGGTTGGTTGGTATTTAACATGTTAATTCATCTCAACAACAGCTTTTCCTTAATCAGGGCCTGAGTTGGTCCTTCTTTATTAATGGCTTCATGAACAGTTCTGTTGAGAAGCAAGACAATAGCAATGCCTCTGCAAAGAAGGTTGCCAGTGCATTCCTCAATCACTGTACAGACCCCATTCCAATTCCTGTCTCTTCTTCTTATTTTCATTCAGACAACCAAGTGATCCTTTATTTCAGAACACAGAGGAATATAGAATAAAGAAATTCAGGGCCAGATCTCCTTATTAGTCAGCCTGCAGTCCAAATTAGTAGAGGGACCATATGGGGTGGGTCAGTAAATACTGGGACCCTGCTTTGCACACTGACTAAGAAAACTTAGACATTACTTCAATGTCTTTGCAGCACCTATCAGCTTTGTGATGTCCATGATCTCATAAGGTTTCTGGAGAGTCCAATAACAAGAAGTAACGTCCTTGCACATATGATATACCAGGTGGAAACGTTACTGCTTCCCATGGCAGGGAGAAAAGGCTCTCCCTACATACACTTCTTTTTCTACACAGACATACTTTATATGGAGAGCTAGAGATATTTTACATTTTATATGAAGTTTCCTGGAAGTATTTACTATGTGGGAGCAATTTTAGATTTTTTTTTTCTATTTCTACTGTATGGCTGATTGGTAAGTGTAAGCTATATTGATGTACTCAACTCAGCAGCACATACTTTCCTGCCTAGAAACTCTGGACCCAGAAATAGTAAGATTGTTTCTTTACATATTTCCCTTACCTGCTGTGATGCTAGATTTCTGCTATGGAAACTTTTCCTGTGTATGTTATATAGCAAAACTAATAATTTGAAGGTAACATGGTGCAACCTGAAGTGGAAATACAGGGATGTATTCTCAGGTGCTGTAAGCTTATGTCAGCCTGCTGGCTTCACTGGCTTTATGCTGGTTGTCTTAAACAGGTGAAAACCTGGCTGACTGTTAGTGACTTTCCCTACATTAAGTGTAATGTTCTTGCTGCAGCGGCTTCTGTGCCCTGGGAGAGTCCCACAGACATGTGGAGCCTTGTTGAAAATTTATTTAAGCATCACACAGGTAAATACAGCAAGTATCATTATATGTATGACCTGCTTACCTGCTTTCTAAGAATCATGCTACCTTGAGAGAGACTAAGATGTTCAGTTATGTGGGACAACCACTGTTTCTGATTCCAAAAGCATCAGGTGGAAAATAAAAAAGGAAATGCAAAAAGTAGGCATCCAAACAAAAACTTTAATTGTTTTAGGGTAATTCCCAAAGTCAAATCTGAGTAAAGACTTTGGAAACATTTTTATCCATCTTTCATGTGTGGCTACCACTACTTGCATTATTTTCATCTTACCCATGTGGGCTCTGGGCCATCTTTTCATTGGCTTCTTTGTTGACAAGGCATTTACAATATGTAATGCAGTTGCCAGGGTACTTGATAAATGACTGATTATATTTTACAATATGGCTGTGGTTTGCATGTTACTTCAGCTGTCTAAGGAGGGAGTGTTACCTGAAGTTGTCATATAGAGGACTCTAGCTGCTGATGATATATACCTGTAGTCTCTTTTAGAGAAGTCTTCTCTGGAAAGGGCCAGTCTCAGGAAGGACTCCAGTCCATGATCAAGGATGAATCTAAGGCAGAAAAAATTCATATTGGTCTGGTTTCTTATATGAATCCCAAGCATAGCCTTAATAAGATGTGCTTTGTTTCAAATTAGAAATAATAAAATACTAAAAAAACCCAAAACAATCTATGCTCACATCAGATGAATTTAAACGTAAGTGCAAACCAAAGAGTTTGGCTGAACAAAGACTTTATGGCTCACAATACGTGTATCTTTAAGAGGATTTTGATGCCGGAGCAAACACATGCCAAGGGCATTAGAAGGCTTGTACTTCCCCTTCCACCATTCCCTTTTGACAGTATGACTTCACATCTAATAAATCTGGATAGATTTTTAACTATTTACATTTTTAGATTTTTAATATATTCATGCTTTTGCAGTGTATTTTGCTCTCAGTTCTATTTTACTTTTATTTTGGTTTACTTTATTTTCCTGACCAGACAGATACTCTGAAGCACAGGATAGACCCCCATATGTTCTTCATCTAATAATTTTTACTAATTGACTTTGCAAGCAGCATGTACTTTGCAATGTCTGTTCTTTGCAGTGTTTAATATGCAGTTTGGCATATTGAATGCCAAAATGGAGACCAAGTCTAAATCTACTGGTAAATTTCTGCAGCATAGACATCTGAAGATCTGCATTTAAGTAGTCCGTGGCATCCTTTCACCTTCAGGATGTTAGCAAATGAAATGTCTACACATTATCTCTGAAACTGTTTCAAAGATTTGTTAAAACTACTGGAGTATTTTTAAATGTTAAGAGCATGCAATATATGTTTTTGTCCCCGAGCTGGTTTGATCAAAGCATAAAAGAATGCATAGCATATAACTGTTTTTTCTTGGGCATGTCATATTTATCTTTTGTTTTTTCTCCACCCTCAAAATACGTGGGGATGGGAAAGAGTGGGCATGAGACCCTTAAGGCTAGGGCAGCTCAAAAAAATCAGTGTTTTTCATGCACTTTCTTGAGTAATGCCATCAATCCTTCTCTGAAGTTTCATATGAAGAGGTCAGGCTGATTCCAGTGACAATCAAAAAATACCTTTGATATTGTGTGCTTTGCATGCATTTTTCATTAGGGGTCAATGTTTTTCTCTGTGGACAGAACAAAAGAGGCAACAGAAAAACGTTAACCCTACACAGCTCACATGATAAAAAGCTCGTTTTAGCAATTTTGTCCTTACAGGGCAGAGATGTCGGGAAGTTTTTAGATGTCACCAACTTTAAAAATATTTTCATCTTTATTTCCTTCTTTTTTTTTTTTTCCCCTCAATTCCAAGACCTATTTTTCTAGTGTTCTGCAGGTCATCTTTTGAGATGTGCAAATTTTTTTTTTTTAATTGCATTTTCAAATCACAACACAGTGACAAAGTAATTTGAATATTCTACGAGTAGTTCCTGTGGTATAAATTGTGAGGAACGCAAAATCATTATGGGTGGTAGACCTTTTCCCTCTGAAACTCTTTTCTAAGTTGAGAACAAACTGTGTTTTTAATTGGAAAGTTCCCCATAATGCATAAAGCATTGAAAATATTTTTTCAATTGATTTCATCCTGTCCTGAAATTTTTTTCATTATACTATTAATTCACAGCAAAATCAACAAATTTTACTTCTCACTGTTCTGTGAGCCTAACCCTAACCCTAATTTAAAAAGCTTGAGTCTCCAACAAAAAGTCAGGTATTTAATTTTTCTAACTTCAATTAAACATTTCTACTGGAAGTTAATTTTCTATTTAATTTCTACACATAAAACAAAGTACTTCATCAGCATAATTGATATTAAGTCCAGAATAACATCTATTTTCAAAACTAACAAAAATATTATTTTCTCCTTTTAAGTCAGAAAGTTTCAGAGAGCTGATTTTTTCAAATAAGAGATATTGTTAGGTAAGTAGTAGAAGCTCAACAAAGGCTTACTTCAAAATACAGGTAGCTCTCCTTTCTTTTTTATCTTATCTTAGTTTTGTGAAACAAGGTCTGCCATTCTGCCCCTATTGATTATTTGTCTTACATTAAAAAAAAAAAGTCTATGCTTTGTTTGTGATTTGGTCGGCTCCTTGGTCTTTACTGTGGTCTGACACTTCCAATGAAACTTCAGAGTGCTTGACTTAGGAAAGGGTTCTGAGTAGTGTTCAGACCGGAAACTTGCCCATCACAGGCTGCCCTATAGAGGAATCCAGGTACAACCTTTAGGGAAGTTAATAAAAAAGTGTAGATATGATGAGGGAATTTGAAGCAGGAAAAATAAATTAACCAAATGCTGAGTTGCAACATTATGAATCAAACAAAGGTCTTAATGTTTGCTGGGCTGGATGGCATATAGCTTAGATATGGTATATGGTGTCTTGGGCAAATATACTTGCTTCTTCTAGAGCACTTTTGGCATGAATACTCAGAAGATGACTTTAAATTGCCTCAAGTTATGAGTTACAAGGGACTGGTGAAGTGGTATAGGGGAACAGAGTCTGAATATCACTTCAGTATCTTTGAAAGCCATCTATGTATAGAAGTATTGAACATACCTCAAAACAACTGGCCAAGAATTTGTGTTTGTTGTGAATACAAAAGCTCCATGAGAGAAACAATATTTACATCCTGTACCTGTGAAATGGAGGCCTAAAAAAATTAGAGTGTTGGTTACTGAACTGTAAAGAAAACATCAGTTGCATTACAGGGAGGAGGGTAAATTCAGGGATATCAGAAAATCCTTGTTTTAAGGAGGAGAGAGTGAGCAGAATCAAAGAGGACATCTGTGTAAAGAGAATCTTGGTGCAAACATTGTCATTTCTGATAAGATGCAGATACATCTGTCTCTGGCTAACATCTGGCTAACATCTCCAACATCATGCCAGCTTTGCCCTGCAGCTATCAGTTCTTGTTGGAATAGGCAATCTTGTTAACTGACATCGGAGTGGGGCAGGTTTCCCAAGGTAGAGTGGAGGATGGGATGAGAATCCAAAGTAATCTTGCAAACAGAACCAACAAAGTCAAATTTGGTAAAAATGAACCAAAGCCAACAGTACAAGGTGAGGTCAAGGAAGAATTTCACTTTGTCATGTCCAAGAGCTAGTGGAGAAATGTTTGTGAAAATATAAAAAAACCCCAAAACCCAGAGATACTGACATCTCAGCTGTTGTTCTTTATATAGCTTTTGGCAACGATTCTTTGAAAATACACAGATTACACAGAAATTCAGGGAGAAAAATTATAGATAGCTGAGGGTTGAGGATATTGAGTTGTCTTAGAACAGAAAATACCAAGTGCAGATATGGTAAGTCTCAGGTGTGAAACTACTTGCTTTTGCTTGCTTTTAAAGATGGTGGTGATCAACTGTCTTCATCTGGCTGTAGGACCATGTGTAAACAGCTTACCGTGAAGAAAGATTTGGGCTGCTTATTAGAAAAAATGTTGCCTTTAATGATAACAAAGAACTGAAATGGGCTACTGAGTCATGAAATATTTAGATTGTGATTTATTTACTTGTGTT
Organism: Phylloscopus whistleri; assembly: GCA_017589585.1. Classification (NCBI taxonomy): domain Eukaryota; kingdom Metazoa; phylum Chordata; class Aves; order Passeriformes; family Phylloscopidae; genus Phylloscopus; species Phylloscopus whistleri. Next base: position 3,063,421 of record JADMLD010000989.1, on the reverse strand, counting down.
TTATAGAACAGGCCTGGCCAAGTTGTCAGAGTTGGTATGGATATGTATTTCCTGTTTCAGTGCAGAAATATGGAAAAAAAATGATGTCTTGAGGTCTGTTATTCCATATGATTTTGAGGTACAAATTAAACTTGAACTGAAGGCAAAATTCAGAGACCAATAAGGGTAATTTAAACGTAAGTCTTTTCACAGCTTTATACTATTTAATTTAGAGGACCAAGCCTTTCTTACAGTGTGTCAAGATGGATCAAGCTCCCATATAGGAAGGTAGATCAGAACCTCTTCCAAAGTGAGTCTCTCTAAATGCTGTAACCCACTATGTTATAGAAAGTATAAAAAGCATATTAGCAGCAAAAATCTGATTCTTCATATTTGCCAGTGGCAAGAAAATCATGCTAGTGGACATACATGAGGGATGGCAGGCATCACTGGACTCTGCCTCAGTTCAGGACAAGATTTGGGAAGTGGGTCAAAATCTGAATTCTCTGTGATCGTATGTTTTATTTAGGAGAATAATTTTTATTTATTTCTGTATTTTTCTTGAAATATCAGTACTATTCTCCATTGGAAAAGCTGTTGTGAGGCCAAGTCGTAGGTAGGATAAATGTGCTTTGGCGGCCTGTTATTCTATTTTTTTCAAAGCAGCATACCTGCAAACTCTGAGCCACCTAGATGACATGAAACAAGTGAGCTATGCATTACCAGATACAATGTCTGAAAATTTGATTAAAATATAGGTAATTTTCCCTGCAAAGGGAAATTGCCTGAAAATACAGCTTTTGACCAAGCTGGGAAAAAAGCAAAATTATGTCAGTAGGACAAAACAAACCATTTAGTTCAGGCACAGAGATGCCTTCTATCATAATTCCACAGATGGCAGCCTTGCACCAGTGGCTCCCCAGTTCTGCACATACCTCAGGTGTTTATATACACATACATACATAACATACACACGCATATATATACACATATGTGTATTTATACTTCCATATAGCCAGGGGAGAAAAATCAAATTATGTATTAATTATTGTTTAATAGTGTGTATCATGGTAATAGCAAAGCCTGAAGAAATGCATCCTCATGTAGGTAGGATCAAAGCTGCATCATAGCTTTTAATGCATGTGGAAACATTTTCTTGATGAAGTTATTGGACCTGTGGGATCTCATGATCACCAGAAATACTGAAGCTTCCTTTCCAGTGGGCTTGTGTCTCTTGTTCCAATTGATTGGTCTGTGTTGTGATGGATTATACCAAAGTTCAGCCTGCAAGAAAACCTTCATTTGCACCACCCAGGACTCCCATTGATGCCTTAAGCCTTAGCTTTCTTATTTTCAGATTCTGTGCTGCCTAGGGATGTAGTTCTGAGCCTCATATTAAGTGCTAGTGAGCTCTCTTCACAGAGCAGGTAGACAAAACAAATCCTTTTCCTGATGAAGACCAAGGACAAGTTTCAGCCCAACACCATAAACGATGGTGGGCTGAAGAGAGAAAACAAGAAGGATGAGACCTCGCAACCTGAAGCTGTAACTTGACAATTAAACCCCAGTATGCAAATGGACCAAAACTTATAAAAATGTAAGATCTCGTGACCGTTCAGCCATTTTGTGACCATTCTTAGTCCACCCTGGCTGCAGCCTTGATCAGGCTCCTGTCCTGCCCAAGGTGGATGCTGGAGGCCTTTCAATAAATACCTACTTTATTCTTTAGCTCTGTCCAGTCTCTGTTTCAGGTCAGCCTGATAAGGCATCGCCATGAGTCTACTTGTAGAAAAGACCTTGACTGAAAAAGGAATGACCTTATTAACTGAAATAATATTTGCAATAGGGATATTGGTAAGGGAGATTTTCTATGTTGAATGTTGATTCTTTGCTGTCTGTTCCTGAGAGGCAGGGTTGCACGTGCTCTTTACTCCCTTAGGAGCACTTTAAAGTTTGTGTCTCCTGCCATAATGAGTTTCAGAGTATTTTCGTTTAATAAATAGTATTTCTGGTTATGGTGCTTTCTCAGAAGTTTTCTTGTTTTCTTACAGAAGCAATTTTTAAACCAGAATAGAAATAACAGACCTATCCTCTCCAAAGTTTGGCACCTTGATTGTACACTTTTTACAAGCTAATTGGTATGTCCGAGAGAGCTCAGTGTCCATTCAACCCATGGGAACTCTATATGTAAAATTTAATCATCACACAAAATTAAAATTTGGGTCCGTAAGTTGTGGCTCGACTTAGGGTATCTGTATAAGGACTGAATTCACTAAAGTGATTTTAAATGGGAAGGAATTTAATCTCTTCAATTTGAGACTGAAATAAAATTTGAGTTCATCCCACAGCATGAACAGTTTTATGCATTTGATGGATTTAAAATAGAAAATAAAGAAAATCTCATTGTAATGAAGGGGATTTCTCTATCTTCTTAACATTCAGATTTTTCATTCTCTAAGCCACTGTCATGGTTTGCTAACAAAGGTTTGTTTTACAATATTACAAGTCGCAAAAGCCAGTTTATTTATCTTGCACAGTCTTGAATCTGAATGCTGGCATGAATTAGATTATGAACAAATTTTTTAATTTTGTTAGTTTTAGGCAAATTATGAGCCATTGGAATTGTTAATGCCTGAAGGGAAACATTTTTAAATATTTTTCAAGTTCTTTGACTTTTGCTGAACTGTTTTCTTCCTTAGATGCAATACTCTTTCCTGCTAGACTGGATTTTTGAGCATCCACATGGAGGCTGTATCTTCCCTTGCTCACACAGAGGGGAGAGGAATAAAACAATAGTATAAAATACCCTGTCATTTATGATATTTTTGTTATTTAGAGACAGACTATAATAATAATTCTCCCTGAATTTTGCTCAGTTGGGCAATATTAATATCTCTCACTACTTGTCACATACAAAGCTAGAGAACACGTAAGACAACTTGATCTGTTGTGACATGGCATAATAATGTCAAGATTTATTCGGGGGGGAAGTGGGAGGATCCAAATGGAAATTTCCAACCTTAAGGTGTAATTTGCTGGAAGTGCTGTCTTCAGTTACAACCAGCCTCAGTAGTTTGCAGGTGGCATACAGTTGGTTTCTTTTCACAGAACAGAGTGTGGCACTTCTAGTGGCTGTTTGTTTGCAGTGTCTGGACTGTGTGTGAGATTCTAGCTTTCAGATCAATAATGAGGAGAAAAGGACTTCTTCAAGCCTGGTATCGGCTCGCCCTGCTCTGACAGTCCTTGGAGGCTACAGAAGGTGCCAGGCTTGGTGGTGTGTCTGTGAGCTACTCCTAGGATAGGGCTCCGTCTCAAAGCACAATATAGCAATAATTGTTTATTTTGAGCATGAATTATTTATTGCATTGAACACTATTGTCTTCTGCCAAGGCTGGAATGATTTTATGTGTTGTTTGCTCACAGCTTTGCTCTCCAGCTTTGATTGTGATGTCTGGATCCAGGGAACGTATTTTTATTTCAGTGGATGTGTAATTCCCAGAGAGAAGTGTGTGGGCATCAGGAACAGGATGAACCTAAATGCCTAAGCTATAGACACAGCCAGAGGAGTGAGATATTTATTGAATAAAATACTGCCTTTGTTGTAAAGACCATGGAATAAAGACCATGGAATAAGCTGAGGAAAAGTGTGCGATGGATTACTAAATACATGCCCATAATGAGTCTCATGTTGCTCTGACTCATCTATGCTGCTTCACTAAAGTAGGGTGGTGTGATGTGCTTATGGGGTGCCACCCTATCCAGCTGATAACCTCATGCTGAAAGCTGCAAAATGGCTGTGATCTTAAATAGAAAACATGGTCCAGACATTAATCTAACATGTTTACCCAGTACCAGCTTATTTAAGGACTAGGTGTGCTTGCTTGCTGACCCCAGTATGGTCTTGTGAACTCAGGCCCCTTACAAATGAGGTTTATTTCACAACTCCCTGTTATTCATTAGATATTTTTCCAGCATTCCTGTGACCCTGTTGACCTCCTCCTAAACGGGGAAAGAAGTTGAATAAAAGTGCCATGATAGAAGTCAGGTGGAAATAGTAAACACAACTGGAACAATTATGCCTTGAGCAGTGTGAATCTTACACTGAGTCTTACTGTATATATATTTTCTGAGGTGAAATATAATTGAAAGTGTTAATTTTCACTCTTGTTTACAGTACTTACCACTTTCTCCCCCTTCTTGTAAATACCAAAGGGAAGTGAGTCAAATCGAAAGACTTCATATGAATAAAATCTTGTATCTTGTAATCTTGAAACAACTATCTGTAAGGATATTTGTTATTTCATTTTCCACTAGTTTGAAGAATTTTGTATGCCTCTTTTCAAATGCCGGTCTTTACTGATTTTATTCATGTGGGTTTTCTTTCTGTTTTTAAGCAAAAATATTCTCCAGTAGAAAATAAGGAGGAATTCATTGGTGGGATGCATTTAATGTACAGATACACACTCTTGAATCAGCACTGAACCTCCAGTGAATGCTAACTGAGTGGTATGGCTCTGTCTGGAGCACTGTGGTTGTCCTGTGCTTGAAATGAGAGGTATAAAACACAAATACTAAAGCTGGTGGAGTTAAAGAGAAGAACACACCTAGTTACAGCTAAAGAAATTATTAACGTGGAAATAATGTATATTTCTGAATTTAATCTGATTTTCTTAATCTTTTGTGTTTTAGAACAGATTGCAATTTTTCAATGGTAGTTATTGCTCTAGTGCACTTTTTAGAAAGATCTTCAGTTATTTTTCATTCAGGTTTGCTAACCTCCAAATTGAGTATCTCTCTGTTGTATTCCATAGTCCCTCACTTGCTATAAACAGACCATATTTTTTAATCAATTTAAAAATATTTTAACTGGTCATGCAGCTTTTAAAAATTTATTTATAAAGTAATTTGAGTAAATTATCAGTGGGAAAAAATATACTGTAATTAAACTAGAAAAAGAAGTTTATCAATCTGGATGTGTAATTAGGAGGTAAAACATCATGTCTCTGGTCATGAGAGGAGCTTTTGTTTAATTGAAGCAATAGATCTAAGAGGTAGTACCAAGTTAGATTGTGTGGTAGAGATTTTTAGTTGGAGATCAAGAGCACTTACCCTAAAAGAAAAGGTGATCATAAGTTGGTAAAAGAAAAACAAGCTGAGAAAATTACTTCTTTGGAGAGAAAGGAAGAAGAGTTGGACTAAGGACAGAGCATGAAAACAGAAATCTTGGGGATGGTGCTACAAAATAAAAGGGTAAAACAAAGAGTTAAAGTGAAAACCTAAAGGGAATGTTTCAAGGGAAATTGTTAGTGGAGTTGTAGATGGAGAGAAAGAGGCAAAGAGCAGAACTATACATCCCTTGCCCATCACTGATTAATATCTGTATGCATGTTTAATTTGGGAGAGTGACAATTGCTTTCTCTGAGAAATGCTGACTAATTTCACTTTTTTCTCACATGGTATACTTTAGGGGCTTGATGCAGTATTTCACTCTTGCATATGAGTATTTATGAAACTACAGAAAATCCTGATGTAACCTTGTGTACTACCTGTTGTCAAGAAGACTTCTAACAAGTAAAGCCGTGATTGACAGGAACAACTAGTGTGCTGTATTGTTAAGGATTCCTTTAAATATAATTTTCTCAGTTAGCAAAGGTTACTTTGCTAAACCTCGAGTCATCATAATTTCCTTAAAGCCTGTTGTAACAGAAAATATTGATTTCCAAAGGATTTTTTTGTATCTGGTTACAGTTGCCTTTATTTTTACAGTTGCCACTCCTTTCCATAAGTACTTCTATTGCTAGCATTTAAGGAAATTTGTAACCTAGTGTGCCTGTGTAGTAAAATAAATTCAGTGCAGTGATACCAAAACTATGTTTTTGAGAGCTGTATAGCCATGTTAGCATGCCTACCAGAACTGGAGAGGGATTTAATTTGTCAGGATGGAGCTTCTGCTCTAGCAAAGTTACACAAACCCACCTAAGTCTGGTCTCTGTGCACCCTTACACTTAAGCTTTTCGATCAGCCATCTGGTATTCATTTAGCTGTTATATCTGCCTCCTTCCTTTGTTGCAACAGCCTCCAATCCTCTAAGTCAAACAACAACTTTAGACATTTGACAGCAGGATGATTGAAATATCAAATTATAAGCAATAAAAAGTATATATTTTTTGATTGTTATTTTCTGCAGCAATCTGGTCTTTCCAATGGCAGATATCAGGTTTTGGGGATTTATTTTATAAGAAAACCAAGGGCTCAGTTTACGGATGAGTATAAATTGAATGCTACATATTGCTAGCAGTATAGCCAGTACCTTTTTTTCAGGAAGAAAATGCTCTTATGTTCTTGACAAAAATCGGTGTGAATATTTCACCCTATGTGTCACTGGTACAACTATGTGCATGGAGGCTCTCAATTTATGTCTGTATTTGTGATCCCCTGTCGTAACACAACACGAAGAAATGACACTTGCACGCTGAGATGTTCAAGGCAAAAAGGGACGGTTTATTTATAGACTTCAACATTTATAGAATTTTAACAGTGACTATGGATTGGAGGAAGAAAATCTTCTTCAACTACACTGGTTAGCTCAACAGTCTATTAACAGTCTCCTTCTTATAAGAATGTTAATAGGGGCAGACAGTTACAATAACAAAAAAGTTGTTTATGTAAAATTGTGAGAGACTCCATTGTAAAAGGTAAACACAGAAAGCTGAAATAGAACTTTAGAAAAACTTCTTAAAGAGACAGAGGAGAACAGAAAAAACGCAGACAACACTCCCCCATGCTTTATTAAATATAACTAAGATGCAGATAACCTTCAGCGAAGGCTTCCAGCTAAGCTCAGCTGCTCAGCTGCTCTTAAGTTTTCTTCCTGTCCTTCCCACAGATTCCATGAATAGTGACAGTGAGTGTATTTCCATTTCCATACTCAGCCTTTTCCTGAGTTGGCAGTGAGGGGACTCACCTTGCCCAGGGACATGGTGAATCAGCAGAACAGCTTGGTGCAGAGGAGCTGAACCAGAGTAGCAAACGCTGGGTGAGCATGGTTGTGGAAAATATGTTTATTTACAAAAAGCCCTCTTACTTTTCAAGAAGGAAAAACTACTGAGCAGATGCTGCAGTCCAACAAAATTTCTTTTTCAAGAGTTCATTTGACTAACAAAAGTAACAACATCTTCCTATCAGAAACTATATTATCATCTGAGAAGTGATTAGCTGATCTCTAAGGAAAAGAAAGAAAATTAAGATACACTGTTCTGATACCAGCTCAACCGCTACAGATGTAAAAGAAGACCCTTCCAACCAGGGGGCTACAAGAACAGTGCTGTGAATTACCCAGCAAATGTTGAGAATAAGTAATAGAGGTCTCACTGTATGCCCAGATGTGTTTTCAGTTTTCCAGTAGCATTCTCCTGTATGTGTTTTCTCCCTCTACATGTGAAAAGCTCATAAATTTGAGCTAACCTGGACAAGAAATAAATTCTAGAAATGGCAAAGTCTTTCATCATATTTCTCAACGGTAAACTGTCTCAATTTACAATTTAAAAAAAGGCAAAACCAAACAAGAAAACAAAAACATAAAAACTTTCCAGATCTAATATATTGATATACCCAAACCAAACTATGGGAGTTAAGTTATTTCTGTCATACTCATTGATGGTAAAATAGACTTTTCAACCAGAATTTATCTTTCAAAGTCTATGGGGAATTTTAATGTAAAATACAATGAAGTTCCCTATTGGCACAGCAATTCTAACAAAATGAGGTATAATAATTGTATTTTAAAGGCCGACATTAGGCACACTTCTTAAAAGGCATTGGAAGTTGTTCTCCAAAGTAAAAGTCCTTTATTATAATAGGTTTTAATCACATAGAAGCTGCACGTACTGACCCAAAAGGTCAATTTAAACAAAAATAGACTTCAAAAGTGCAAACCTTGTAGATAGGAAAGAAAATAATACCCAGCATTGAATAGGGGAATCCTGATAATTCTTAATTATGGACTCTTGCTCAGTTTTTTGTGTAGATTACTAAACAGTAACTGAACAGATTTGTTGTTCTCAAAAGAATGTCATCCCTGAATTACTCATCTCTCACCTCAAATTACAGTTAAAATTTGTAGATGTCACTGTAATGACCTCTGTGCAGCATAAAAGATTAAGTCCTCTGAATCCCAGAGAAAAAAATTATAACACACAGTAATAAAGCAGTCTGAGTTGGTACTTCAGGACAGTACCATATCCATCATGTCTCTGTCACTTAATGAAAGTTTGTTCTATCGTTAGGTTTAAGGGGTTTTTTGGACTGTAATTTGCTTGATATGTAACAGCATATTTATATCTGGTCCATGGTGCACTAGTACTTTGCAATAAGAGAAAGGAGGAACTCTGGTTACAAAAGGAGATCTAGATCCTGCAAGCTTGGAAGAAATGACGGTGCTGTTAGTGAACAAGGGGCAACCTAGAGTTTTTCCTGCCCTGTCCCTTGCTGTGTATAGGATAGAATGTATTCTCTTGACATGGGCATCCCCTGACTCGCTTGAGGAATATCTATTTCCTTTAAGTTAAGCAAGTTCAAAACTGAACTCTGAAGAGTTGAATATTCATTATCTTTCATATCACAGCTACTGCTAAGGTTCTTCAACTATTTGAAAGCTCTGTATGAGTTTCCAGATTTGTGATTTAGAATGATATGGTGAAGAGGGAAGAAAATTCCTCAGATAATAAGTTTCTTGAAGGGAGTGTTTAGAATGGCTCTGTTATTTCAGATTAAACCTTGTTAAAAATCTCTGTCCACAGACTATTCACTTTCTTTATAGCTGGTTATCTACAGTAAGTCTTATTGAAGTGTGTTCTGGATTGAAACTGATGGAATAATCCTTTTAATTTACCTCTTGACATAGAAAACTGGCAAAATGTGTAACACCTTTTGAACAGGGTAAAGGGTTCCAGTTTATCTGAAGGTCTTTCAGACCTTCTTATCATGGTTTTCTGTTGATAACTAGACATTAAGCTACCTTGCCATTTAATGTCTAAATACTTATAACTGTGACTCGATTTTGCGTCACTGAACTGTGGCCATGTAGGTGTGTAATTAAGTTTCAGTTCTCCTCTCTCTCTGTTGCTCCCTTTATTCTATTGGCATCTTTTTGTAATGTAAACTCTGCTCACAGGAGAAATAATTGCATTGAAATTATCTGGCAGTGATTGCATAGTTGTTTGATGGGGTAAAGTGATGGAACATTAAAGCTCAACATTTTATGACATGTTGTGGAAAAAATATTTCATTCTTTCACTTGTGCAATAATCTCTCCACTCCTTCCTGGACTTTCTATCCTGTACAAGTTAACAGGGTAAATTCCCCTGCTGCTGCTTCAAATTCTTCTCTAAATTACCGTGTTGGCAGAGTTGCATTCATACTCTTAATGTCTTTGATTACTTGATTGATTCCCTTATGATATCCCTTAAATGTAATAGTGATGGCTTTCCAGGTTGTCTTGATATGGAGATGGAAGTTTTGCGGGGTCCACTCTATGCTAAAAATGCATTTGCTGGAGTTCTGTGTTTTCTTTATTGTGTTTAAACAGTATTCCTCAGAGGGTTTTTTCCTTTCTGGTTTTTTGTTTGTTTCTTTGTTTGTTGGTTTGTTGGTTTGGTAGTTCTGTTTTTGTTTGTTTCTGTTCTTTGTTAAATGGACAGATTCACTACTATGAAAAAAAAAATTCAGAACTACTTTTTCCTTTCTGAAAGGGTATATATTGACAAGAGCTCCAAAGCATAATGGTGTTGAGCATGCACTACATACTAGGAAGGGGAGGTGTGGGATTGTTGGAAAAATCTGCTCTGACCAGAGACTAGCAGATTTCCTAGGGCTATCATATCCTAGAATATGCCCAGCCCAACTGCACCTGAACAGCACAAGAGCCATCCTACAGGATGCAGGATAGCAGAAGAGCCACTTCTCTCAAGAAAGTGCTCATCTAGGGACTGGGCTTAGGCTGAATCTGAGACAGGTAATGTAGTTTAGGTTCTCTGGATGTAGAATGCTTGATTTTGGAAACCAAATTCTACAGTAAAGAAAAAAAAAAAAAAAGAGAGAAGGGAAAAAAAAAACCACAAAAGCCCAAAAAAGGGGGAAAACAGAGGAGAGGGGCACAGGGGAAAGTCAGCAGCTCCTGGGATCACTCCTATATTTTTGCTCTGCATTCCACTGATCCTTTCTATGGATTTGGGCTATTAATACTTGACTGTGGGTGCCATGTTGAGGGGTCCTGCTCAGCAGGGTGACGGGGAGCAGGTAGTGATGGGAAGGTCACTTGATGCCCTTACGTAAGGCGCTGAATCCACAGTGATTTGTGCTCAGCAAAGCTGCCTCTGACTTACGTCATGTGAATGCGGAGCCCAGAGTGGTGCCCAGTGTTGCCTGCAGCAGCAATGTAACCTTTTAGTGAAATGTCAGTGTTTTCACTCTCTGTGGAGAGCCTGGTGGATGCAGGAAGGTGGCTGCAAGAAAAAAAAAAAAAAAAAAAAAAAAGCTTTTTGGTTGACCAAGCTTGATTCTTGTTAAGGATAATTGGTTTTTAGAAGGATGCTGCTTCGAGCAGTACATGTCTGTCTATTTATATGATTTCTGAACACTCAAGCTGGATTCTTCCCCATCTTTGTCCAGGGGTTGAGAAATCCTTGCTCTGGTCTGCAATTTTTAATAGATTTCATATACTTTCAAATGCTGGTTTCATAGCTGGTAAGGAAAAATATTCCTTGTCCATAATCACAAAGAGTATTACCATAGGATCACTGTGGTAAAACTGTCTATTTTTTTTACCCAAATATGACCCTGAAATGTTTATATTTAGACCAGTGTTGTAATCTGTGTACAGTGGTTTCCCCAGAAGTCTGCCACTGTGCCACGGAGATCTTCAGGCGTTCACAGATCACAGATGCATATTTATTCTGAAACAAAAGTATAAGTAGCTGAAGGTTAGAATGAGAACTTTTATATCAACATACTACTTTGAATCTGAAAAACTTGCTTTAAATAATGTCCTCTCATCCTATATTCAGAGCAGATTTAGAAACAATTTGGTTAGTTATGGGAAGAGAAATCATTAGGACTTGTATTTGTAGCCCTGTTAATCACAGTGACTTGCACTTAATTACAGTGTTACATTTATCATGAGCATTGCATTTATATTGTTTTACTGTCTGTAAGGGCTGCAGTGCTTTATGCAGACACCATTTCAGGCACTACTGAAATGCAACTTCCTTTTGAAGGATGTGGCAAATGTATCATAGTCCGTGGTACTGCTGACAGTGACTGAGGGCAGGAAGAGTTAAGAAAGTTAAGAAAGTAGAAAGTTAGAGAAAGTAGAAAGTTAAGAAATGTAGAACAGAACTACTTGAACCATTTTATTCTTACTACTGTGAAAAATATGTGAACAATACCTGAGGTTATCAAGATGTAGTTTTGCCACTTTTATAGAGAGACATCTCTGATAGCATCCTAACAGCCTGCTGAGGAGCTGAGATTAATTTAAATTTGAGAAAGCAATGGTCCAAACAGCTAACATGATTTCTTGAAGCATCCAGAATTTCCATTGTAGTTATCAACCTTAGTAGGTTTCTTGTTCATAAAATTCCTCTCACAAGGAAAACAAAAGGATAAAAATTACAAAAAGACACAAAGGTACAAGTCTTTTGACTACTTTGCATTCTATGATGTAGAGCCCTGGGTTTTTGTAAAGAGGAGCATTGGAGTAATGTGGCAAGGTTTATGCTCAGGGGAATAGTGTCATTATTCAGGCAACCTTTCCTTTACGGTGCATGTTTTCAGTTGCCTTAATACTGTCACAGTTTAGGAATATCTCACATAATCACCTGCCCTTATTTTCACTGATTTGCCTGCAGGCCTACAGGAATCATAGCAGTCAAGAGCATTGCATGGATTACATTAGTGTGTCACATTGAAATTACAGTGGAGGGGGCATAAATAGACCCGGAATATTGATGTAAAAGTCTTGTTTTAAAGATTTGTCATGCAGCAGCATGAAGTCTAAAAGAAACATCAGATTTTAATGTGTGTTTCTATATCACAACAAATTTTATCATGAGTCAATATAAGTTCTCTGTCTCCTAGCTCTGTGATTTTTATTAAGAATTGGGAAATTAGATCTCTAAAATTACATTTACTGACAGCTAATTCCATCAGTTTATAAGGTGTATTAAACAAAGCTTTTCCCACATTCTAATTTATTAATGGAGTCAGAAGAGGCATTTGTGTGGTACTTCATGAAGTTACATTTCCTTAATGTCAGAATTCAGATTTCAGTACAAATGGAGTTCTCAGCATTGTAAAAGGAAGTGTCAATCTCTTTTTCTCCAGGCTAAACAACCCCAGCCGCTCCTCATATGACTTACTCGCTAGATCCTTCATCAGCTCCATTGCCTTTCTCTGGACTCTCTCCAGCATCTCAATGTTTTTCTTGAAGTGAGAGGCCCAGATCTGGACATAGTACTTGAGGTGCAGCCTCACCAGTGCTGAGTACAAGGGGACAATCAGTGCCCTGGTCCTGCTGACCACAGTATTGCTGATACAGGCCAGGATGCCATTGGTCTTCCTAGCCACCTGGGCACACTGCTGGCTCATGGTCAGTTGCTGTCAACCAGCACCTTCCAAGTCCTTTCCCACCAGGCAGCTTTCCAGCCGCTCTCTCCCCAGCCTGTAGCACTGCAGGGGGTTGTTGTGACCCAAGTGCAGGACCCAGTACTTGGCTTTGTTGAAGCTCATATTGCTGAATTCAGCTCCTCTATCCAGCCTGTCCATGTCCCTGTGCAGATCAGCAGATCAACACTGCTGCCCAGTTTAGTGTCATCTGCAAACCTATAGATGGTGCACTCAATCCCCTCATCCAAATCATAAAGATATTAAATATAAGAGGCCTAAATACTGAGTCTTCAGGAACCCCGCAAGTGGCTGGTCACCAACTGGATGTAGTACAATTCACCACATTTCTCTTGGCCCAGCCATCCAGCCAGTTCTTAACCCAGTGAAGAGTGCACCTGCCCAAGCCCTGGGCTGCCAGCTTCTCTGGGAGAGCGCTGTGGAAGACAGTATCAAAGGCTTTGCTGAAGTACAGGTCCATCAGCAGCCTTTCCTTCATCCACCAGGCAGGTCACCTGGTAATAAAAGGAGATCAGGTGGGTCAGGCAGGACCTGCCTTTCCTGCTAAGTGGGCCTGCTCCCCTGGTTGTCCTGCATTTGTGGTGTGATCACATTCAAGATATGTTCCAGAACCTTCCCAGACACCAAGGTCAGGCTGACAGGCCTGTAGTGTCCTGGATCCTCCTTCAGACCCTTCTTGTAGGTGGGCATCACACTTGTTAGCCTCCAAATATCTGGAATGACCCTGGTTAACCAGGACTGATGACAAATGATGGAGAGTGTCTTGGCAAGCTCTTCCGTCAGTTCCTGCAGTATCTTCAGGTGGATTTCATCCGGTCCTGTAGACTTGTGAGGTCTTAAGAGGCACAGCACATCACTTAACTAATTCCACCTGGATTACAGGAGTTCTGTCCTGCTCCTGTCCCCATCTACCAGCTCAGGGAGCTGGTTGATAACCCATCTTTCTGTTGGGTTATCAGAGTTAGAAGATGGGTTATAAGACTGAGGCAAAGGAGGCATTAAGTGCCTCAGCCTTATCCTTGGTTACAATGTTCCCCTTTGCATACAGTCAAGATGGAGATTTTCCTTGGCCATCACTTTGTTGTTAATGTATTTTAAAAAACACTTTTTATTATCTTTCATAGCAGTGGCCAGATTAAGTTCTAGCTGAGCTTTCACCTTTTTAATTTCCTCTCTGCATGACCTAATGATTGTACTCTTCCTGACTTGCCTGCCCTTTCTTGTGATAAAGTCTCTTTTTTTTTCCTGAGTTCCAGCAAAAGCTCCCTGTTCAGGCAGGCCAGTCGTCCCTGAGAGCTTGCCTTTTGGCACATAGGGATAACTTGCTCCTGCACCTCTACAGTTCCTTCCTGAAGTATGTCCAGCCTTCTTGGATCCCTTTCTTTTTAAAGGCTGTTTCACTAGGAGATCTCAGAAGCAGTGCCCTGAATAGGCTGAAGTCCACCCTCTGGAACACCAAGGTAGAGGTTTTGTTGACCCCTTCCTTACTTCATTGAGAACTAAAAACTCATTTTGTGGCCACTGTGCCCAAGACACTTCCAACCACCACATCTGTCACCAGCCATCTTCTCTGGTTATAGCAGAGCACCACCCCTTGTTAGACTCACTTACCAGGCTGTGCCAGGAAGTTATCTTCCACACAATCTAGGAACCTTCTGCAACCTCCCAAAAGAACTAGGGCTAGAGATCGTGAAACCTCAGCCAACTGTTTATAAAAGGTTTCATCTGCCTCTTCATCCTGGTTGGGTAGTCTATAACAGACTCCCATCAGATGACTGCCTTGCTGGACTTCTCCCTGATTCCTACCCATGGACACTCAGTATTACCCTCACTATCCTTGAGCTCTATCCAGTCAAAACTCTCCCTAATATACAGAGCCACCCACCTCTCCTTCCTCACCTGTCCCTTCTGAAAAGCTTATAACCATCCCTTGCAGCAGTCCACCCTTTGCAGATTTATAGCCTTGTGATTACAGAGGGCATCTCACATACAAGGTCAGAGCAGAGGCGATCCTAGCAGCTTGATCTAGAAGTTATAGTAAAGTATGTAGTAGTATGTATGTAGTAAACAGTTCACTGTTTAATATTTAAACTGCTCCCACGACAAGATATCTGTGTAATGGCTCCATTCTAAAGTTTGCAAACTTTTAGCTATCTAAAGTACCTGTTGTTTTGCTGAGAAAAGACGCAGAAAGGCATCAAATACTGCTTGTTTTGAAGGAAAATGGGTGTCAGAGTACTGCTGCAATAGTTTCATTTCATGAGCAAGGCAGGGATTAGTTAATTGGAGAAAATCCAATCCAACACTAACAACTTTGCCTTTACCTCATGAGGAAAGAGTTGGCCTGACAACTTTTTGAGATCTCCAACCCATGATCTTAAGGGTTACTCCACAGTATGCAACTGTATACCTGAAGGGCCTTTTTTCCTCCCAAAGACAGGATCTGGCAAAGAATATGCCATGGTCCCATCGATCAATGGATTAGGGAGGCCTTTGACGACTTTCGTTTTGAAAATTCTTAGATATAGGTGCAATTCTTTTTTCCCCCCATAGTCCCCACAGATTACTGCAGTTATCTTAGGTTTATTGGCATTGGGAAAAATGTAATAGACTGCATCTTATACTTTGTAATACCATACTCAGAGATAAATTATAAGAGATGCAAACTATTGACCAACTTCCACAACTTCTAGATGTCAGCTATTATGGGACCTTTTGCTGTGGAATGCATTAAATCTTTCTATTAGATTATTTCATTAATGTTATTGTAGATAAGAAGATCCTGAAAACAATCATCTATTTTCCTGGTAACTATAGTGTTCCTTAGAGATGCTGCCCTGAAGTACCATCCTAACCATCTTTTACATATGGAATTCAGCAACAGGAACGTACTGAGACTCAGACTGAAGTACTTTGTAGTTGGCTCAAGAAGGGGTCTATAATTGTATATAATGTATATATACGTATAAATGTAATACATATATATACATATATATATATGTATATATATACATATATCCCAATACATATATAGGGATTCTGTTCTGTGTTATAAAAATTTGGCATCATGCACAGACACATTTCTTTGCACACCATGGAGCAGCGTACCTCTCCTTCCTTTTCAGCCTTTGTGTAGCCATCCCTTCTGCATTCCTCAGCAGCCAGCCATCATTACTTTCTGCTGTGAAAAGCTAGTTTTCAAAGGACAGATCTAATGTTTGACTGTAGTATATACCATGCTGCCTGAAATACCTGTCATACAGGTATTTTGGATAAACTGAGACTGACTTGATGGTTGTCTTAACCTTGGCATTTAAAAACAGTTCATCAAACATCTCACAAGTCCTCTTGAGACTATGCTTCATAGCACCTGGTTAACGGAGTAAAATACCAGATAAAGACAGCAATTCTATTTGGTTATAAAGGGTGATGTTTCCATCAAAGCTGAAGGGGACCTCTAGAGAGGGAGTCCAAAGACATTTTGACATGCAAACTGGAAAGCTCTCTGCACCCTACGGGCAGGCAAAAGAGTGTCACAGTGTGGATTACTCTACAGTGTTACTGTAGACTTGCGTATCTCTGATCTTGTTTCAGTTTGTGTTTTGCAGGTTTTAGAAGGAAGTTTCCTTCCTTTTGTATTAAAGTTGTTAATTTTCCTCTTAACTTGCAGGAGCATAAGGTATCAGATAATCAGAACATTCACCTCGAGTGGGAATACTACCAAGTCTTTGGTGTAAGACTGGATTTTCCTCCTACAGGTCTGGCATACTTCGATTCTGCTGCACAAGGGCTGAGGCGTGAACACCATAATATACTTCCTCCTACATGATTAATCTCCTTGGTCAAGAGAATCCTGAAGCTATCTAAGATAATTATCTCCAGACAGACAATTTATCCCTGCAACTTCATTTGGTTAAACAAGCTTCTGTGCTCTTACAATGCATAAAGTCACCTTTGTTAGTCAGAAACAATGTCTCTATACATTTAAATAACCAAAGCAATATCTTTTTAAAGTCACCTAGGAACATCACGAGTTTCCTAGTGCTCCTAACACTCTTCATTACCTGTGGGGTACTTCTGTATTCCTAGAAAAACTCATTTATATTCATATAAATGAACAAAATGTTATGACCGTGGTGCCTTTCTAATCTTTTAGTAGCTGCCAGAAGTTAAATTTATATCTATAAATGCCTACAATTCTACTTGCCTTTTAAAGTCGTTATAGCTCATTATGTGAAAAACATCTTTTATGAAAGCATTTAATAAAAATCACTTAAAACATGTCTTTGTTCAGAAATGACTTGCTGCAGGAGCTATTTTACACAGTTGAAAGTTTCAGGGCCAAAGGAAAAAAAAATCAGTCTTTACACTTAGAGGATGATTTCCAGTAAGCTTTGATTAAGTTATTTTTGAACCAGTATCTTTAAATTTTAACTTTTTGCTACATGAAATAGACAGTTTGAGTAGGTATGATAGACAATATTAAGTAATAATTGCCATATGTATCAATTTATTTTGGGGAGTGATAGAGAAACTAATCCTACTTCTCTTTCTCACACATTCAGATCCACAAATCTAATTAGTTGAGTGGAATAAGTGAGTTGTGGACCTTTTTATATATTTGTACTCTGTTGTATTTGCTTTTTTTAGTTATTTTTGTTGCTCAGTAGTTGTTTAGGCACACCATTGATGCACGACATCTATATGGTCAGATTAAAGCTGTCCCTTTGGTGTATTGCACCATTAGTTAAAGGCTGGCACAGCTGCTTAATCAATTCCTGTGCCTCAGTTTTCTCCTCCAGAAATTAAGGTGTTATAATACAATCCTGACGTGATTTTTAAAGGTGCTTGGAAGATAGTTATTTATTCTGGTGATGGTGGTGGATAGGAGTATTTAGAACAACTGTGCTCTAAATGTACAAGACACTGAGGAATGTGTAACTTTTTTATTAGACATGTCCAGTGGGTTTTTTTCATAGGATTTCGTCCTGAATATCAAACTTCTGTAGTTTAATCTCTTTTTCAGGTCAGACAGCATTTTCTGATCCATTTTCACACGTAAGCTAAATTTCAGTGCTTAACACATTTCTTTCTAGCACTGATTTCAAAATCTATCAAGTGGTTTTAGGCATATTATTATAAGAGAATCTGGAAAGAGTCTAGACAAAAGCCAAGAAAAGAGTTGAAAATTAGTAAACTTGGCCACAATGGAAGGTTGAAGTCAGAGCATTTGGCTAGTATAGAAAAGTGTAGACTGAAGACAGGAATGACAACACTCTTTAAAAAAGAATGATGATAATTTTTTTTCAATTTTTCGCCACTGGACGCAGGACATGAGAACAAGAGAAAGACTAGAATTATTTGCCACTCTCCCATGCTGTTGGATGACAATGTGTAAATGAATATTAGACATTACTTAATGTGTAAATGATTATCAACTTAGCATTCTCTTCCCCACAGCTGAATTCATTATGTATCATATTCCTAGTGGCTTTCATAGTTTCTAGCATGTGCCAATTTATTTCTCTCTTATGTGTGGTGGGAGATTTCTTTCGAGCTGTTCATTGACACATGGCTTCTGCATCAGTGGAAAGAGTTTGCTTCTGAAGAGTATAACAGGCCTTGCAGCACCAGTTTTGCTCATGAGGGTTGCTAAGGCTTGTCTTTGCTGCTGCTGTCTCTCCAGCATGCCTTGGTGACTACGTTAAGAGGTTATAAGGCCACAGCATCCCACTGTTACTTTATTTTCTCTCAGTTATGGAAGTGCTGTTTTCCAAATCTCCTTACACCTAACCAAGTTTGTGATATTTTTTATTACCTGTCCTAATCCTCTTTCTGTATTGAAAATGTTTTTTGTCCAGAACCTGAATTTTTCTCCTTGTTAATCATGCTCTCACTTTGGTATATTCCTCTGACTTGCTGTTTGTCTTAAAGGCATCATTAAAAAGCATCGGAATGTTGCTCCAGATTAACAGTATCCTCAGAAGAACGTTGCTTCTCTTGCAGTAAAACAGTGTTTCTCCTACCATTTATTTTCCATCGTTGATAGACAGGCTCCTTTTCTGGACCTCTTTTTGCCTGGAAAGTGTGACTGTTAGAGAGCTCTTAAATGCGTTGTTTTCACAGCAGCATGTAGAGTAAAAGGGGATTGATGTTGCCTCAGCAAAGATTTTCCTAAAAAGAGGACCCTATATGTACTCTGCATGCTGCTGATCTGAGCAACACATCTACTTCCATGTTCAGCAGCTCTGAAGGATAATTCTGGAGTTTCATTCCCCAAGCTTCATGGGAGAGGAAGAAGTCCTACTTGTCTACAGTGTCTCAAATGTCAAAGCTAGAGCACTGGCACCACTATTGCTGGTAGTCCTTGATGATCTCAGCATCAGTTCAGTGCTTTTTTTCTTTTTAATAACTAAAAGTCCATGACCTGGGGTGAGCATGAAGAAATGATACACATAAACTCCTGAGAACAGGAGTTTAAGCTGTTAATAGCTGTTAAGCTGTTAAGCTTATCCTTAATAGCACTTAACAAGAAAAGTAGAAATATACTATGTTAGCTGAGCAGCCTTAGAATACTTTAACATTACATAGTTTGACCTTCAGTAATGCAAAAATGCTGAATAATTCTGAAAAGCAATGAGAAGGAAATATGGTAACTTTCTTCAGAAATATCTGACTAGCTCATAATGCTAGCCATATTATGCCAGTTTAATTATTTCTTTATGGGGATGATCTTGGGAAATTGGTGATTGTTAGGAGACTATGCCTTCACCAGTTCTTCCAATAAGTCTGAAATAAATCTCTTTTGGATCAATGCATTTCTGACAAAGCTATTTTTTAAAAAGAAAGACAACTTGGCTGGCTTCAAAGGTTTCCCAAGTTGTTAGGTTTGCTGAACCAAGTATATATGCTCTATCTAAATTTTCATACTTTTGAGAGCTCAATTTTTTCAAAAATCTTGTTTCTCATTCCATCTAGAGAAGAACGAATTTATCTGGAAGTGTTCCATCAGTGTCACTGCCTTCCTCCAAATAAGGAGAGAGGAGTTTCGAGCATCCCAGAGGTGAGAAGTACCTCATCAGCAACTGTTGCCATGTCAGGCACATCACTGATATTTAGTGTACAATATTTTCATGATCTGTCAAGAAACAGTAAATTTCTCCATAGATGAGCATCAATCTGGAAAATGTTTTGCAAAGCACTGGACAAAGTTCATGTACTGCATTGCTATGTGTGGCATGACATGAGACTGTCTTAACAGGTTGTGAAATATGTTGTTGGCAAGGTACTAAACATTTGGTTTTGTTTCCCCAGGGCTCCATTATATCAATTCTGTAGTGAAGGTTGACCTGAGTCTGCAGAGAGAAATCCCATCCTTTCTGGACATGAAGGAGCCTCTGGGTGGGCAGCATCTTCACCTCAGGGCAGGCTGGATCAAATGCGTGTGTCTCTTTCTAGCCACAGCTGACTCCTTTCCAAGAAATATCTGTGGAAATGTCACAGATCAGTCTGGAGGAGGCAGTCAAGATTAGGCATCTGTATTGCTACTTTCAGCATATGGACTAATTTAAAGCCAAACTGATAAGACACAAAACACTAGGAGCCTGTCTTGTAGAGATAGTGATGTAAGTGGGAGGAAAATAAATTAACCTGTTAGCTCCTTGACGCTGTGAGATGAGAAATAAGTGGACTCTGTTAATTTACCTACGTCATGAATGGCTGTGATGTTGTCTCTAGTTGGCATCATCTCTGCATAGTTACTGACATAAATGTAATTTTGTGTTTAATTATAATCTTATAGGCAATCATTGGAAAAATGTATTATATCAAATCAAAATACCTCTTTTATCATTTTTTTCCCAGCAACTCTGACAATTTAAAACTTTTATGTGGTTCTTCCTCCACACTGAAGAAATTGCTGTCACTCATAAACTACCTCTGTCTGCCTTCTGTGATGAGAAGTAACCCTAGAGATACCTATAATGCTATCGAGTGAGACTTACCAACTTCATATCATTCTACTGGAAGAACATATTTTGCCAGTAATGCTTTTTACCTACGTAATGCCAAAATCCGTCTATTGTATTTAGCATTGGTTCTGTTTTATTTTAATCAAGACCAACAGGAAATACTTTCACTGATCTTGGAACTGAGAAAATCAGATACAGCAGTGGGAATATAAGGGGAAATAGCCTGAAAAGCATCACTATTGAAAGTGAAAGCCTAGTTTCCTTGAATTCTGTGGTCCACTGAAATTGTGTCATTGGAGCTGAATAAACGAGACTGCTATATATATCCTGTAGAACTAAACAGTAGGAAGATGCATGTGCACTTCAGGGTCTTTTTGCTTGGCCATGTAAAGCTTTTAATTTGATTTTTTTTTTCCAACTACCAACAGCCAAGAAGAATGTCACGTATTTGCTCTGATAAATTGTAGGAGCACAAGCCAGTCTCTCTCACCGACCCGACTGCTCTGGCACGCTCCCACACACTTGTTCTGTGGGCCTTGATTCAGAGGCAGATTAGAGCAAACGCCGTAGTAGCTGTGGTACAGAAAGAAGGGACCCTCCCTCGACACTTGGGTTCAGAAGGTTTATTCAGGAGCATGGAAGATTTCTGCCCTCTGCCCCAGTGTCCCCAGAGAGAGGGACCCCGGGGAGGGGCAGCGGTGGGTTTTATACTCGGAGTTGTACAGAGGGAGGGTACATTAGTTTTAAACCAATAAAATATCTCTAACTAATACATTTAAATTCACCTAAACAAACTAACAAATCACAAGTAGCTTGGGAGTGGTCTTCTGAGAGCTGCTGGGCCAGACCCTGAGGCCTTGGACATCTCCTAGCATACGCTTCGTTGTCTTGACGACGCTATCCATCTTAACAAAGTAACTTCTCAAACAACGGTTTTCTTCAGGGTAGCGCTATTCTAACTTATCAATTAAAACAAAGGCATATTCTTGTTAGACATAGGAGCTTATTCATCGCTAGGCTTAGCAAGCATTTCTCCTTATCCTCATACCTAACATGATATATCCTTGACTAAAATTCAGGAAGCGTTTTTCTCACACCTATACTTCCCCCTTTTTTTTTTTTTTATTTTGTCACTGTTCTGTGGTTTCACTCTCTGAGCTGTTCTCGCTGTTAGCGTCTTCGTCTGGTGGAAGTTTGATGTCGAACATCACAGAGTGAACAGAAGGGGGAGAGCTGGAGAAAATTGCATGCACAATTACACTTTTCATTAAGCAACAAGCAATGACTACAATTAAAACAATGAACAGAACTAACAGCCCTGTTTTGATCCAAGAGCTGGCAATGCTAGAAAGTCCAGCACCTTGAAAAAGGTTGTCAAACCAGTCTCCTGTATCTTTTTTGATTGACTCGATCATTCCACGCAGTTGCTGGACAGATTTTTTGACATTTTCTGCTTTGGACGATAAATTGAAACAGCACAGTCCCTCAAACTCTTCACATGTATGTTGATGCAACAAAAGCAAGTAATCAATGGCAGCTCGGTTCTGAAGGGTAGCTTGCCTGGTTATTTGTTCGTCTGATAGGAGGTCACTTATTGCTTGTGATGTCAAATTTGCTTGTTTTACTACCCAGCACTCCAATCGGCCTAATTCGCCCATAGCTTTTGCAATTGAAACCCAAGGCAGAAAGACTGTCATGGCAGTGGCTTTTGCCCTTGACCAATGAATAACTTCTGTGTCACAATTGGGGTCGAGATTTGCTATGTCTCTTTTTTGAACACGGTAGTGAAATTTTTGTTGTGCCAATTAAGAATTTGAGTCATGTTTGGGGTAAACAAGCTTAACTTTCCCAATGTGCAAGGACCTCCAATCAGCTGAGCAGGAATGCCTGAAAATACTCTGTCACCACAAATCAGGAAAAAACTTTTTGGCAGTGAACGGGGAAAGACATTGCTAGTGTCTCTAGTGTCAGTAGATGGAAAGGTAACATGTACAATTTTTCCACACCAGTTTGCTGCTTTGTAAGAGTTATCGGTTTGTTGCAAATTATAAAATTACTTGGCTTGCCTCTCAGAGGGGGTATAATAAAAATGGATGCAAAAGGGGGCTTCAGCGGACCCAAGCAGTACTAATTCTTGGGGCTCTTGTTGGGCACGAGGAAGGATTTGCAACCATTCTCTCCAAAAGGCAAGGGGATTTCTTACAAAAGCAGAAGGGGGCTCACCAACTTCAGTAAAGTGATCAACTTGAACAGGTTTTCGATTGTATTGTTGTTGCATCTGGAGGAGTGAGTGTGGAAACTCACTCTCTTTTACAGGGATTCCTACCAGGCTGGAAGACATGGGATTTTGGGATGCTGCTGAGGCTAGGCAAATGTGATCTTGACCTAGACTCTGCGCAAGGGTTTTCCACACATTGGCTTTGGGCTGGGGAACGATCCAGGAGACGGTTATTGATGACAACCCGAACAGCACAACAAAGACGACCACTGCCGCGCTGCGAGTTTCCATGCTGACCATCAGGCATGTAGTTCTGTAACTCAGAAAAAGAAGTTCAGTTAAACAAACACTGAAAACATTCGGCTAGAGGAAACAGCTCTTCTGTTTCATCCTCTTGCCAGAACATCCAGGAGGGGAGAGTAACTGGGCAAGGAGGCCTTGCTTCTGAACTCTCCTCTTCTTGTTCCCTTTTCTTTCTTCTCCAGGAGGCCACAGTGACCTGGGGCTCTGGTGTTTCTGAAGTCTTGGGGATATAGGGTCTCACATTTCGGGATGGAAGCCACCGCAAGCCGGTGGGAGTGGAGACGCAGGCGTACCCACGTCCCCAGGCGACTAATTCATGAGGACCCTGTATCCTCAAGGTTTCTGGATCTTTGACAAGGACTTTTGGCTTTTCACGGGGCTCTAATTGTGAGCTCGCCCGATAATGCCTAATCGCCGGCGGGTTCAGAGTCTCAAAGGAACAGTTAAGAAAATTCAAAGTGAACAAAGCACGGGCCAGTCTTACCGATGGTGGTTCAATTTTTAGAATTGGTTGCTGCTGGTTGAGGACTCTTTTGAGATTCTGATGAGCTCTCTCTACAATTGCTTGCCCTGTTGGAGAGTGGGGAATGCCGGTTTTATGTTCCACTCCCCATTGCTGTAAAAAGCTGTTAAATTCTTTGGACGTGTATGCTGTACCATTGTCAGTTTTCAGGGATTTTGGAATGCCCAGGACAGAGAAAGCTTGGATAAAATGCTTAATGGCATCTCCAGCCTTCTCTCCTGTGTGTGCAGAAGCAAAAACTGCTCCTGAGAATGTGTCCACAGAGACATGCACGTACTTTTGCTTTCCAAAGGAGGGGATGTGTGTGACGTCTTATTGCCAAATCTCACAACTAGACAAACCTCGGGGATTCACGCCTGTAGGCATGATTGGAAAGGTACTTTTGTAACACTGTGAACAGCTCTTTACAATTGCTTTTGCTTGGTCTCAGGTTAAGTTAAACTGTCGGACCAAACCTGGTGCATTCTGGTGATGGAGTTGGTGACTGATCCTCGCTTGCTCAAAACGATTTGGCAGCGGGGTCACTTCAACAGGAGCAGCAAGAGCATCAGCTCTCCTGTTTCCTTCTGCTATTAGTCCGGGTAAATCTGTGTGTGATCTGGTGTGCATTACAAAAAAAGGGTGTTCTCTTTGAGAAATCAGTTTCACAAGCTTAGAAAGCAACTGAAAAAAAGCAATGTTGGAAGCTTCCTGCAACACAGAATGTTCTGCTCTGGAAACTATCCCTGCTACATAACTAGAGTCTGTTACTAAATTAAAAGGTCCAGAAAATTTTTCAAACGCTCTAACTGCAGCTATCTCAGCAACCTGGGGCGATCCTTCTACTTCAACAACGTCTGATTCCCACTCCTTAGAAATGGGGTCTTGCCATGTCATGACTGACTTGTGGGACTTTCCGGAGGCATCTGTAAAAACAGTCAGAGCGTCAAGAGGGTCTTTGCTCTGGTTACTTTTCAGTTTTAATTGGAATTGGACATCAGCATTAAACATTTTGTGGGAAGGCTTATGAACTAAAATTTGGCCAGTATAGTTATCTAGGGCAAACTGCAGTGCTTTGTTCTCTCGGAGCAGATGCTCCAGCATGGCTTTTGTAATTTGGCCTGATTTTAATTTGATCGGCATGTGAATAAACTCAAAATCACAGCCGGCCAGTTCTCGAAGGCGAAATCTGGCTTTTCGAATCAAATCAGCCATCAATTCTTGTGGCTTTGTCATTCTTTTGAACCTATGATGACTCAGAAAGACCCACTCTATAATAGAGAGAGGATCTTCTTTGTCTTGGCCCTTCTTTGATTTTTGGGGGGTTTCACTTTCCCATTGGAAAATCATTCCATGGAGATGTGGCAGCTTTCCTAAGATGATAAAACGAAAAGGCAAGTCAGGCTTACATCGATTGGCCTGTCTGGTGGACATTGCGTGCTGAATGTTTTTGAGTGCGATCTCTGCTTCTGGGGTGAGGGTCCTGGGGGAACTGAGCCCCTCTCCCCCTTTCAATGAATCAAAAAGGGGGGCTAGATCTTCGGTAGTAAGACCCAGCCAAGGTCTCAACCAGTTCAAAGATCCGCACAGCTGATGGACATCTGCAAGGGTCTGGATTTTGGTTTTGATTTCTAATTTTTGAGGAACAACAGTTCTCTTTCCGATTTCAAGTCCTAGGTATTTCCAGGGTGGCATCTTTTGAATTTTTGACTCTTGCAACTCGAACCCTGCGTCAACCAGTGAAGACACTGTGAGGTCGAGTGCATGCTCTAACAGGTCATCTGTCGGTGCACAAATTAAAACATCATCTACATAATGATAAATTATAACTTGGGGCATTGCTGCACGCACAGGTGCGAGCAGGGAGGAGACATATCGTTGACAAAGAATGGGACTGACCTTGAGGCCTTGCGGTAAAACTTTCCATTGGTATCTTTTTCTCGGCGCCTCTTGATTTAGAGTGGGCACCGAGAACGCAAAGCGAGGGGCATCATCAGGGTGGAGAGGAATGTGAAAGAAACAATCTTTTATATCAATGACAGTCAAATTCCAATCCTCAGGGAGCATGGTTGGGGTGGGCATCCCAGGTTGAAGGGATCCCATATCTTCAATCACTTCGTTAATTTTTTGAAGGTCATGGAGGAGCCTCCACCTAGTCTTATCTGCTTTCTGAATGACAAACACTGGAGAGTTCCACGGTGACGTGGTCTCCTCAATGTGTCCCTTTTTAATTGCTCCTCTACTAATTCATTGAGCGCCTTTAATTTCTGTTTTGACAGCGGCCACTGATCTACCCAGACTGGTTCATCTGTCAGCCAATTTATTTTCTGGATAGAGCGCTCTTCAGTGACCGCAACCTGAAAAACCTGTGGAGAGTCAGGAATGTTAATTGTGACTCCCCATTGGGACATTAGATCTCTTCCCCACAGCGGTTCATTAAAGTCTAAAACAAATGGGCGCAAAGTTGCCACTTGCCCATTAGGTCCCTCAATCATGAGTGCTTTCTTTGACTGTTTGGCCACTTGCATACCTCCAATGCCATTTACATGCTTAGCAATATTTTGTAATTCCCAGTGTGGTGGCCACATCCTTTCAGGTATGATGGTGACATCTGCGGCTGTATCCCAGGAGCCCTTAAGGAGTTTAGATTCTTCACCTATGGACAGCTTACAGTAATCTTTTGGCCTGTCAGAGCCTATCTTTCTTACCATTGTGACAGTGGTGTTTTTGTCACTTCTTTCCGGATTTGCTTCTGCCTCTAGCGTGTGTATAAAAGGAATGGCTTGGGCAATAATTTGTCCTTTTGGTAAAAATGTGGGTGGGTTTTCACTGCGTAACCACAGAACAAATTGATCTGGATCAGTTGTTAACATCCCAGGGACAATTTTTATATCTAGGGGGGTAAACTTACAATCACCAACAACTACAAATTTTGTACCTATCATGTGCCACGTGCCGGGTTCATTTGAGACCACGGCTGTTTGCCAATCACTGTCTCGCAGGTGAAGGGGCTTAGCCAGCTTGAGCCGAAAGGGCTCATACCTGTCTGTCATTGTCAACGATCCAGTCGGTTCAGGTAAAATCACGTCTTTCCATTTAACTGGTTCTGTCAGATCCTGTGGAGAAAGAGACAAATCTGATTTAGATAACTTATTTTCTTTTTTAGTGTTTTGAGCTGGCCGATTGAGATCTTCACGCTCGGCTAGGCTCTCTGCATCTAGTTTTTTGACTCTCTAGGGTTATTTTTGTTTTCACCCTTACCACCCTCACTCCTCCTTTCTTTTAGGAATTTGTCAAATTGTTCTTTCAGTGGACACTGAGAAACCCAGTGCGTATTTTATTGACAAAGGAAACAAAGGCGGTCCGATTTTGCAGAGCTGGTTTTCTTTTGTGTCTCTGATGTCTTCCAGGACTTCTGGGCTTTTGGGGTTTCCACGGCAGCTGCGGTTAATTTCTGGTGAGGCTTCTTGTCTTTGGGAGTTGACTTTCTGTATTGAAGCACAGAGGCATTGACAGCTTGAAGCATCTCAGTCAGGAGAGGAACGGTGCCTGGCTGCCTTGGAATCAGAGCGATGGCGGCTGAGCTTTCTTCATTAGCATGAGAAAATGCCAGCTGCTGGATGACTTGCTCCTGTGCTTGTTCTCAAACCACTTGTTGCTCTACAGCTGAGCGTAGCCGGTCGACAAATTTCACAAACGATTCCTGTGGAGCCTGAAAAATCTCTAAATAACATGGTAAAGGACCTGCAGTTTGTATTTTTACAAAGGCTTTACAAGCAAGATCAGTTACAATTTTTAGAACTATTTGGGGAATAATGTTAGCTTGGTCTATAGCTTCTTTCCATTCTCCTTCACCTATTAAATGGTTTAGGGTTATAGGATCTCCTGCATTATCAGTGGCTGTACTTGCATCATTCAATAAACCTGGGAGAGCTTCTTTTAATAGAGTGACCCATATATCACGCCACAAATCATATTGTGTTTTTCCTGTCAGACATTTGAAAACTTGTTTTATGTCTGCAGGGACTGCTGTAGTCTCGTCAAAGGCTGTTGACAGGAGCGTCTCAAAATATGAGCTACTTCGGCCATGGTCTTTCATAGCTTTCATTAATTCTTTTAATGTGGCTTGCGGGAAAGGTTTCCACCTAATATGTGGATGTCCCGCTCCCTTTGACCTGCCATATGAAACTGGTGTTATTGTTATTATATTGTCACAGTCTGGTTCGTCTGAGATTTGAAAATTGCTGTGATTTTGAAAAAAGTCACAAGGTGGTGCAGGTGGCGCTGTTGCAGCGCGCACCGGCACCAGGATAGAATCTGTGGCTGCTTGGTCTCTCCGCGCATCTCGTGCTGGCGGCGGGGGCTCGGAACGTGCAGCTGCAGCTTCTTTCCTCTGTGTGGGGGGAAGAGAAGCAGGGACAGAGCGCGGGGGTGCAGGGAGAAACCTTTCTTCAACCCGGACCGTGGCCGCGCACGCGTTAGAAAATCCGGCATCAAAATGTCGCGATTCTCTTTGCCGCGGGTGTTCAGAGGCAAGACACGGAGCCGAGGGACTGCGGGGGTGCAGGGAGGTTGGCTGAGACTCTGAAACTTGCGGCTGAAATGGCACAGCCGGTTTTGAAAGCTCTGACAACTGCGGAATGCTGCTTACTTCTGGGTTTAATGGGCGCCGCCATTTTGACTGCACAAAGTTATTAGTATAAGCAAAGCTATTAGTAGTGGGGATGGGTCTGAGGGTCTCTACAGCACGGGACGAAGGCGGAGACTGGAGCTCAGTCGCGCGGGGGGCTGACGGGGACGGAGATTCAGTCACATGAGCTGTCGGTGGAAATTGGGAAGTGGTGGGGGTTGCAACCGGAAGCGCGTGTGAGATGAAGCCGTGATCTGAGGGGAAGGGGTTGGGGCTGAAGGTGTCGGGGCCCGACACCACCGCTTCTGAACTCCGGGACTGCGAAAAGGACGCTGGTGCCGCGGGAAAGTCAGGAGAAAAGCAAAGCGGGGGAGGAGAGGCGGACGCCGCGGAGCTGGCCCCCCACTCCGTGCCGCGGGACCGCATGGGTCTGAGCGGAGGGGGAGACGCAGGGGCACTACTGCACGGCACGGGAAGAGGGGAGGGAGTTTCGGGCAGCGAAGGAGGATCACACAAGCAGGGGACAACAGGCGGCGGAACAGAAACTGTGGGAGCCTCGGGAGGGGCGGGCCGGCACTGACAGGTTGGAGCTTCCCCAGAAGCTGCCGTCTTGACGACTGCTGCAGCCGCCCGCTCGATCGCGGCCGCGGCCGCGGTCATGAACTCTAACATGGAATCTAAACTGACTGCTCCAGAAGGAGCATTCTGTAGGTGCTCATTTCTTTGAAACGGCAAAAGCGGGGGAGGGAAAGCACGCTGAACAAACTGAGGTGGGAGTGGGACGGTGCTTTCTCTGCCGGAGAAGGGGCTGGTCCAATTCAGGTCTTGCATAGGTTGGGAAAAAGGCGGAGGCAAGTCAGGATAGATGGAAAAGGGAGGAGGAAAGGGAGGGACGGCAGGGAGACGAGTTGGGGGAGAAGACGGGGTATTATGGGGAGGAGAAGGGCAAGATGGTGGAGTTGCGAGATCGGAGTTGCCGTTTTGGGATCCCTTTTTGCTGCTAGAACTCTGGGAGAGCTCCGGAGGAGTTTCCTCTTTAGCGAGCGAAAAGCGGACTTTGCGGTTTGCAGATGGGGAAACTGGAGGAGTTTTGGAAGGGCGGTTTTTAGCTCGGGAAACCGGAGGGGTTTTGGGAGGTTTTTCGGGAAGGTTTTGACCGCCCAGACCAGCCGGGGGGTCTGCGGGGACTCCTAGAGCACGGCCGTAGCTCTCAGAGCTCGCGCTTCTGCGAATTTTCAGAACAGCTGGACTTTTTGCCTCCGAGGAGACGCCAGAGGCTCTGAAAATTACTCGAGGGGATTTTGGGGACTTGGGAATTTTGGGAAGGGTAAACCGCGAGAAAAAGGAAGGAGAAGAGACAGGGGGGTTGGAAAAGGAGGCAACAGAACTAAGAGATTGAGAAGAACCTTTAAAGCTGTTTTGGGAAGAGGTGGAACTTTTTCTTTGCATTTTTTGTCTTTCTTTTAAAGCAGAGACTATTTGTGTCGGCCAAACTACATGCCCCATAGCAGTGATGTCACCAGATTGTGCTAACTTTTGCAATTTATTTTGCACTTTTTCCCAAAACGAGACATGATCTATCTGATCTAAATTAGCATCGGGGAAATGTAACAACATATATTTAATAAACTTTTTTAATTCCTTTTTTGAATAGTTTACTTTTAAGACACTTAAAACTCCTATTACTTTATCAAGAACTTCTTTCTGTGTGGTGGTTTGTTTGTTCCCCATTTTTAACAGATGGTATCTCCCACCACCTCCCTCCTGACACCCTCCCCCAGCTCCCGTGGGCAAATCCTTCTCTGGAGAGAAAGGGCTTACTGCTTTCTGGGAAAGGACTCACTGTCCCCCCACCTTTCTCTCTAGATCGTCGCGCGACTGTTTTCTGGCTTTTTTAAAGCCTAAGTGGTGTGTACGTTCTCCCCTGGACAAATTATACTCACCGCACCCTCGGGAAGTCAGCAGGAGGTGTTGCCAGGATGACCAACAGCTGAGGAAGGGCTCCTTGGGGAGAGAGCAGTCTTCCTCCTCCACCGAGTTACCTTCACAAGTGAAGCTCAGTGGTACGTGGGCTTTTCAAGGTTCTACTTGACCATTCACAGAGTCCCCTTCAGGACTTCTGCGTTGAGCTCCCACGCCACAGCGTCTCACTCTGCCTCTGGCCCCACGCTTTTGGGCGCCATTCTGTAGGAGCACAAGCCAGTCTCTCTCACCGACCCGACTGCTCTGGTACGCTCCCACACACTTTTTCTGTGGGCCTTGGTTCAGAGGCAGGTTAGAGCAAACGCCGTAGTAGCTGTGGTACAGAAAGAAGGGACCCTCCCTTGACACTTGGGTTCAGAAGGTTTATTCAGGAGCATGGAAGATTTCTGCCCTCTGCCCCAGTGTCCCCAGAGAGAGGGACCCCGGGGAGGGGCAGCGGTGGGTTTTATACTCGGAGTTGTACAGAGGGAGGGTACATTAGTTTTAAACCAATAAAATATCTCTAACTAATACATTAAAATTCACCTAAACAAACTAACAAATCACAAGTAGCTTGGGAGTGGTCTTCTGAGAGCTGCTGGGCCAGACCCTGAGGCCTTGGACATCTCCTAGCATACGCTTCGTTGTCTTGACGACCCTATCCATCTTAACAAAGTAACTTCTCAAACAACGGTTTTCTTCAGGGTAGCGCTATTCTAACTTATCAATTAAAACAAAGGCATATTCTTGTTAGACACAGGAGCTTATTCATCGCTAGGCTTAGCAAGCATTTCTCCTTATCCTCATACCTAACATGATATATCCTTGACTAAAATTCAGGAAGCGTTTTTCTCACACCTATATAAATCCAGACAGTCTGTAAAGGACAAAGTTGTCTTTTCCCAGGTAGAATTTAAATGTTTGATTAAGAAATGAAACAGATAAATTAGAAACTTCTAGTTGATATAGCTCTTCATTGCTCAGAAAAAAAAATAATTTACAATTAATACAGTGTCTGTTAGGTATCACTGCAGAGGACTTTACTACAATAAATTGTCTTAGTTGACTTGCTCAAGGATGAGCCTTAGTGGCCCTTCTGTACAGGAGAATTAATTGTTTATTGCATTGTGGCTGCTTCCAGCTTAAAAAGATTTTTGCAGTAAATGTTTCTGTAGTTGATTTTAATGTTCCTCTGACAAGATCTTAGAAGCATATTTATAAGAAGTTCAATCTAGGCAATTACTTGCTTTTTGAATAGCCATCCAAATCTAATTTGAAAAGTTTCAAATTGAAGTTTTGTCAGTGGCAATTGGTTTGTATTTGATTCTGTGGTTTTTATTCCTTGGAAATATGGTGGAAGAAGGTTTATCAAGTGGCTGCTTAAGGGGTTTTTTTCCCCTCATTCCTAAGGACTAGGAGTATCAAGTAAATACCAAAAGAACTAGCTGGTGACCAGGTAAATATAGCCAGCAGAAGTTAAATTATTAATCATGTTTTTGAGATGATGGTCCCCTTTTCTTCAGTGCTATATGGGGCAGAGGTTCAGATAGTCTCTTGGTTTGAAAAGTTTGCAGCCCAAAAGTTAGATCAGGTAAATGAAGTTGTCACATGGACAAACTGAAATGCTATCAAAGGCAGTAAATAAAATATTTCTTCTATTGGTGATGTTTTTTGGAGGGAGCAGTTTTAAGGGAAGTGTCTGCTCAACAGTAATAGTAGAGGACAAGCCAAAGGGTAGTAGAAAGTGGAGGAACTGGTAAGAGGGAGGGAAATAAGGAGCAAAGAGGAGAGTGTGAACCTGAGTGCAAAGCTAGCACCCTGAGGGCTGACACACTGGTCACTATTAGAAAGCTATCCAGGTACTTTTCAGCTACATTAGTAAGTACAGGCAGAAACAAGGGATGATGGGATTTTTTTTTTTTCAGCAGAGTAATGTTTTGCTTTATTTGGGATGCAGTAAAGGATACAGAAATTCACCAAGGAGATCACTGCTAATTATTTAGACAGTTAAATTGAGACCTTGTTCAATCAAAAGAAGTAATCTTTTCAAGAAGTAGGAGAGCAACATAAGCCAGAAAAGGACAAAGAGATTGTCTTTGCAGTTTTTTGAGATGGCCTTTTTGTCTCATTCTTTCTCTTCTGTATAGCTCTAGAACAGATATTCTGAACACAGCAGATTTCTGTACTGCTATTCACAGGAGGATGACCCAGAGGCTTAAGACGCTAGTCTAGAGTAATCAGATTTTGGCTTATGATTAATGATCTCTGAACTTGGTGTAGAAGTTACACTTGCCTTTTCTGTACTTTTTTTTGCCTGATGGTAAAGTGCCCCAAAAAATGCACTATTATTTTATTAACCAATTTTGTGAGGAAACAGAAAACTCAAAAGCTTGAGGATTGTAGTTGTTGCTATGCTATTTATAGTTCAGTTCAGCAGCCCACACATAGACGGCTTGAGTTGTATCCTGCCTTGCCTCAAGCTGCCATCCTATGTCATGTCTGCCACCTGCACAGAGGTGCTTGAGACATTTTATGTGATCTGCAATGACTGTGGGAAGGCAAATGAATTAAACCCGTGATTTCTTAAAGTTGATTCTTTGTTTTTAGCTTGGTCCCTCTTCTCTCATTATGGTTCCACTCACACTTAATTCCTTCTTTGATTTCTCACTCTTTTTTTTTCTCTATATATCTTGATTTTTGTTGTTTATTGTTTCTTTCCATTTTGTTTTCCTGTTTGTCCTGGTTTAGGGCACTCATTGCTCTTCCCCCTTCAGAAGTCCTACTGCAGATGGGTTCTCTGATAATCCAGGCAAGGTGTTCAATTGCTTAACACCTTCTGTCTCTACAGCTGCTATCCTGAATGCCCACCTGAATCCCTTTGGGTCTTTGAAATACCCATTTCAGAGGAAGTCTATGCCCAAAATGCATGGGCCCTCTGGGCCGGTCACAATAGGGTGTTTCTTTCACTCATTTCTGGTCAGGCGTACATCAGCTTCCACCAAAGTAAAATCCTGTGATCCCCCTGTCACACCAGCAATAGAAACAGATTCTTCCCCCACATATCTTGATGGGATTAATGTGCACTGCGCACCAGTGTCAACCAAGGCCTCATATTTTTATGGTTCTAATGTGCCAGGCCAATGAATCCACTGTCTTGGTTTGCAAAGACAGGTATCTGACAGGGAAACTGGGGTTTCCCTTAGAATGGAGAATGTAAACCCCTCACCCCCCTGCCAAATTAGAATTTTGCAATTAAGGGCTTTCAGGCAAAGATTTGGGAATAGGAATAACAGTTATTTACTAGGAATATTAATAATACAAATGTAGTAGAAAAACAAAACCACCCAACTGTGATGGTTTAATCACGTTCTATATTTCATTTGACTGGAAGAATATAAAGCAAACCAGGCCCATCTTTAAATTACAAAGATAGTTTATTAATACACACAAAAACAACAAGAAAAGGGAAAAAAACAACAACAACAACAAATGAAACTTCTAAAACATCTTTCTTTCTCTTTCTAAGTTTTTTACCTTTCTTCACTCAACATAAAAAGACATGACCTGCAACTCCAGCCAGTTTTACCATTTTAAAAATAACCTTTTATCAGTTCTTTTAGGAAAGGAGTCTCTCTGGGTTCTATATAGACATCCCATGCTCTACATCTGCGAGGATTTTAAAGGAACTCCTGCAAACTGCGAAATCCTACCCATTAGCAACCCTCTCAACACTGCACATAGGCCATATTTGCTTATTGGGGTACTGTTTAAGGATGCCTCCTCTAGTATGACACAAAGATTCTCTTCTTCTATTTCTAAAATCATCTCAAGACCCAAAAACAAATCTCCTCTTTCTTTAGGAGCACAAAGCTTCATATCACTTTTAACTAGAACCTTACATCCCCCCAAAAGCATTTATATGTTACAGGAAAAACTAGTTCCGCCTCTATAGTTTACCAGAAATGTCCAGCCAAAATTAGGCCACTCCTTTGTCCTTTTGCCTTAAAGTCCTTTTCACTCTTCCCTTACCGACTGTAGCTCCATGCTGTGTCTTTCTATTCGCTATATTTGTTCTTCTTCCGGAGAAAGATGATGTTTAGGAAAGTCCATCTGCTCACAACAAAAGGTTAAACTTTTCGGGCTGCCAGGCTGCCCACGTGGCTCTGCGGCGGGAAACTGAGTCGTTTAGAAGCCGTGCGCTGGTTTCTTCGGCTTGAAAAGAAGAGCAAGGGCGAAGGGGCACTCCGTCCGAGCTCTCTCTCCTCTCCATGCTGTCCGCCTCTCCGCGAGACAGCGGCTCCTAAAGCTCCGACCCGGCCTGCCCCGGCTCCGGCAACATCGGGGCCCGGCCCGGCCCGCCCGGCCCGCCGCAGCCGCCCCGGGGTGGGGGGGCACCGAGGCCGGCCGGCCCCGGCGGCCCCCTGTCCTTAGTCTGCCACCCTAAAAACAAAGAGGTCGCTCCTCCCCCCACCCAGCCTTTTTAAGCATTTTGCCAAAAGTCGCAGCTTGTCTTCTACTGGATAAATTGCTTGTCAATCAAAAAAAACTGACCCCGATTGGAACAAAATCAGGCTTTTCCTAGCCTATGACACCAACCAAACCAACAAACAAATAAACAACAATTTTGGAAAAAACCCTGACAGAGTCAGAGCTACAACCTGACGCCCTGTTGGTCAGGGTGTTGGAAGCAGTCCAAAAGTAAGTCTTTCTGGAGTGGCAGATGTGGTTCTGTTGAAGTAGAGATGATCCTGTAGCCAAAAAGGGTCCAGGGGTGGTGAGAAGGGGTCTGGTGATGGGGAGATTAGGTCCGGTCTTCCTCCCAGAAATCGGGTGAAGCTAGATGCTTTCGTGTTCCTGTGTCTCAGTTTTATCCAGGTAGGAATGCCTGCCCCCGCCCCACCAGCACCATCCCCCCCGCCGCCGTCTCCCACCTCCTCCACTGCCAGGGAGGATGTGATGCATCTCATGGAATGCGGATGCACCGCTCTGGGGAGGGTATAGTTCGGGGAGGTGTTAATGGCCCATTATCAGAAGGCATTTGGCCCTCTTCCCCCTTGAGTTAAAAGAGATAAAGAAAAAACATCTCCCCAACTGCTTTTAACAGATGAAATGGAATATACACCCCTGGCTCCACAACCCAAGACATCCACACAGTCCAAAAAACAGAGTTTTCCCTAGCTTCTACCTGGCTTGAGGCAGGGCCCCTCTAAGCCTAATTATCCATCTTTCCCTGGGTAACTGGAGCTACTTCCTTCTTGGTGGAACTTCCTCTCTGAGTCTTGCCTTCCAACAATTCACCCAGCCGTTGTGCCAGATCATCAGTAGATTATCCATCCCATTTCCTCATGTCTTCCCCAGAATCACACAGGAAGGACCACAGCTTAGCTCGCGGGATGCCCCTTCTTTCCCTGTCTGGGGAACATCTGTGTTTGGTGCCAGAACCTCTGATCTATACTGCTGAGATTTGGAGAAAGCCCTCTTTCATCTCCTCTCTAATCTCCTCTCTGAGTTGCTTGTGGTTCTCCTCTATCTTGTCCTCTAATGTCTGCAGATGTGTTTCCACAGCTGCAATTCTTGCATGTGTTGGACCACGCATGGCATCTGCATATGCTCAGAGCTTCTTCGCCATATCCAGCACAGTCTCCCCCGTGTCATCCCGCTTCATTATTGCTAAAGCAGAAGAGTATTCTTGTGGCCCAAGTTGTACAAGCTTTTGCCACATCATGGGTGTACATGGTACCAAGTGTGGGTTCCTAGTGTTTAGGTCATCTGAGAAGACAATCTCTGCCACGTCTCTTAAGCATTGAATCCCTTGTTCTATGGTCTTCCACTGGGTTTGCTGCATATAGAGATCGTCTGTACACAGATATCTTTGTGCCACACTTCCCAGGACCCGTTCCCAGAGACTGCAAGGGTTCCCAGAGACTCGTCATTCCTTGGTCGATAACCGGATCTTGTGACAGGGATCCCAAATGCCTCACTTCAGTGTTGTCCAGAATTGTAGCCTAGCCTGCAGCATCCCAAAGGCAGACTAACCAACTAATTACAGATTCATCAGGTCGTCGAGTGTAATCCTTTCTTAGGCCTCAAAGGTCCTTCAGGGAAAAGGACTCAATAGTGGCTTCTGATCTTCTGCCAGTTGGTTGGGCTTGTGATCTGCTGCCAGTTGGTTGAGTTTGTGATCTGATACCAGTTGGTTGGGTTTGTGATCTGCTGCCGGTTGGATGGGTTTCTGACCTGCTGCCAATTGGTTGGGCTTCTGATTTTGTGCTAGTTAGTTTTGCTTCTGATTTTGTGTCAGCTTGTTCGGTTTCTGATTGTTTATCAGTTGGTTCAGCTTCTGGTTGGGTGTTGGGAGACACTGAGGGTTTTTTACTTGGATCATCATCCACTGGCCGATCGGTTTTGTGTGTGTGCTTCTTTGCTGGGGCGACTGCCAGTGTCTTAGGCTCACTGTCTGGTTTAGCTGCTGTCTTGGGCTTATCGTTTAGTTTAACTACTGACTTAAGCTCCCTGTCTGGTATACCTGCTGACTTAGGCTCATTGTCTGGTTTAGCTGTTGTCTGAGTAGCTAGAGTATTGGCTGCAGCGCGAGTGACTGGGGTAGCTGCTGATTTATCTCCCTGCCCCCCTGCCTCTATCTGCTGCCCTACAGTATTTAGCAGAGTATGATAAGCATATGCCAGGGCCTAGCTTACTGCAATAAGCTTTTTCTCCTTAGAATCATCATGGCAGTTCTCCTCCAGATATTTCCCCACCTCGTCTGGGTTCTGGATTTGTTCACATGAAAATTCCCAAGCTGGGGGATCAGAAAATTCCTTCAAGGTTCAGCCTATTCTCCCCCATTCTCCACACCATTTGGAATTTCTCACACCTGGGTCTACTTCTGGATCTAATTCTAGGTCAGGAGTCTCATCAGCCCCTCTGGAAAACTCAGACCTGGTTCTAGACAAGCTGCAAACCATATAGAGGAAGCTTAACAGATGAAATACCAGGCAAGTGGTTTCTTTAAGATTCAGGGGACACTGAACATTCTCTAAAAGTGATGTAACTGATTCAAAAGAGAAGAAGGAAAGACTGAAAAGCTTCATCCCCTACTCCTCCTCTAACAAACTGGGTGCAATTACTAATAAATCCCCAAAACATGCTACTGGACCTAGGATGCAGGGTAGGACGAAGAAGCCATAAACCAAACATACTAGGCACAAACTCCAGTACCTGTATAGGCTTCCTATAAATCATAATCACGGAGCCCAGGAGAATAGCTATCCTAATTCATGCACCTCTAGTGTAAAAACTACGTGTTAGGGACAACATTGGAGCTATCTCTGGATAAGAAAACAAACCTAGGGACCAGAAAGGTATTAAATCATCAAAAAAGCCTAGGGAACAGAAACACAGAAAGAACTCCATTCCAAGAGACATTAGGAATTCAAGGAGCAACATGGCTACTGACTACTCTATTCCCACATAAAGTACAACCAAAATGCAATCAATGTAAGTTTTTTTCTACTCTCTTAGGCCCCACGTTGGGCGCCAATAAAAATATATGTCCTTGTTTAGGGAAAAATTGGGAGGAGACCTCCGAAGGGGTTCCTCTGGAAAGCAAACCCAAATGACCCCTTCCCCCAACTGGTCCGGGAAAAAACTTCCTCCAAGAAAAGTGGAAAAACCTATTTATTTAACAAACAAGATGCCCACAAGCACAAAAAAAAAAAAAAAAAAAAAAATTAATAATATGAAACAATAAAACCTCTTGCCACTCCGACGAGAGATGGCAAACTGAGAAAGTCCTTGCCGTGGGTGTAGCTCAGCTCACTCAGTCTCTCACCAGTCCCGCTCCCTCTGGAGGTCTACACCCAGTGGGCCACAGGTGTGAGCCCTCGCTGCTCCTCTGAGTTTTTCAGTCCAGAGCAGATTTAAACAGTCCCAAGAAAAAAGGAAAAAAAAACCAAAAACAGTCCAGGGAACTTCTCTGCCTCAGCTAGCTAGAACTAACTAAAAGCACAGGAGATCTCTGTCCCACTGCTGTCCGTGCCTCAGATGACCCGCCGGAGCAAGGCCGTGTGGGAGGCAGGCAGTTTTCTCAAAACAAACTGTGCGCTGCTTCTTTCTTCCCCTTCACTCCCAGAACCAGTTTTAAAGGTACAGAACTTAATATACAGCACAAACAGAACAGACAACCGGGGATACAAGCATCATAAAGTCACCCTATGACACTGTTTAAGCTATAATCTATGAAAATCACCTGCCATGCACCATTCCAGCATCTCTGCCTTGATGCTGTCCTCTGTTACATAGACTAGTCTCACACACAGTCTAGGGAACAGCTTCTTAATTGTTTGAAGCTGTACCAGGTTTTCACATCTACTGGGGATAAGCACAGTTCAGAGTACCTATAGAGAGTATCTGATGAGCCACCTTATCACATGGAACCCCATAGCATTAAGTCTTGTGAAGTTCTTAAGAGAAAAGCAGAAGTCCCTAGCAGAATACTGACATAGCTGTTAGTATTCCTTCCTTTCTCATAAGCAAAATGAGGCCTTTGTAAACTTAAAAGCTCATCCTTCAGTCTCCTTGTATTTGTACTGCCCAGCTAAGTTTTCCTGCTGGACCTCTTAGGGTCACACTTAATGCAGAAGAGTAACCACCTGCTGTGGTGTTAAATTTTGCAAAGGTGTATACTTCCAGTAAAAGAAATTTGCTGGATGTTGCAAAGAAAAGGGTGAGCAAAGGTCTGCCTACATATTGTGGTACATGGCAATATGCAGGTCAGTGTCCCCTATAAAGTTATTTCTGGTTTTAACCAAATGACCAAGGACTAAGGTAGCAGTCTGTGGCTTCATTCCAGAAGCAATCATAATCTTGTTTATTTTGTGGATCTCTAGAGAATTTCTACACTATCTGGGCAAGGATGAACAATTCAATTCTGTTATTTGCATAAATTTTACTATGATCATCTCTCATTGCATAATTTTCACGAGAATGTAGCTTATCATAGTGGTTTATGCTTGTCTGGATATTATTCAGTACTCTTCTCATTTGTTAAGACATCTGTTCCAATGCATCATGGTATTTCACAATATTCAAAGCACCAGCAAGCAAAAGCTTACAAAAAATTAACAAAAGAAAAGCATTTGTAGGAGAAGTGCACCTTTTTGCTTCTTTAAGCACTGAATACCTTATAAGAGCTTCACAAACAGCAGGACAGTACATTAATAAGAAAAATCCACTGGATCTATAAAATGTAAAGAGACAACATGAGTAATTCATTGAAATTCAGTTTTAGTGGTTGGAAGAAGGTTCTGAAATAGTGTCACTGCACAGTTGTCATGTATCTTCCCTAGTCATCTTCTTTTTAGGGGGTTTGGAGAGAGGTTTGTTAGAGGTTAGGTCCATATTATATGGAAAAATAGTCTGACCTGTAGAATAATCTTTATGCTCTTCCATCCTGGAGAGTGCCTGGGACCTAGCAGCTGCCCTCTTCCGTTACTTGGGCCATATTTCATGCATTCGTGCAGTTCAGGATATGACTTCTCTTTGACTTTGTGCAGCAGAAATTGCCTATGTTATACATTAGGAGCTGCATATTGCCAATAAATGATACATTCCGAAATGCAGTTTACTGTGATGGCTTTCCTTTGAGGATATGCTCCACTGTGTCAAACTTGAGCAATAAAACTGAACTGTAAATGGTGGACAAATTAGCATTATTGTGCCCAGTGTAAGAGAAGATCTAGAAGGAGTCTGGGGAACCATTACCAGTACAGTAATAAATATATAAAATACATTACAAGACAGTGAAGATTTTCTGTAATTTGTTGAAGGATCAGTTGTTCTGTGTGTCATTAGCAGTGCCACTGTGTACAGAAAAAAGAACTGGTATCCACAGATGGCCTAAAGCTGATCTGGAAACCTGAACTAAGTTCAGTCATTTTATAAGATTAGTAACAGAAAACAGCACCTCACAAAGTAATTGCTTACATGTGAAAAGCTTTATTATACTGTCTGTCTGCATTTTCTGTGGTAAAAATCTCATAGGAAAATTGCTCAGTGTTCTGTATTAATCAGGTTTTCAGGCTTTTGAGAGTCTGTCAATGGCAAAGGGATTTTTTTTTCCACAACCTTGCCGCAGATATTAATGAGAACAGAGGCTTCAGCAAACATTTCACTGTCAGCTGTTGTTTTTGCAGGAATGCAATGGTGAAATAGCAGCAGGTGTACAAGGGCAAGGCTGATTTCTTGGAAAGCATGTGGCTTTCCAAGTATAGCATGGAGAGTATGAAATTCAGTCAACTGCTTAGAGAAGAAAAGCCATTGACCCTGTTGCATTAGAGCTATGCTGAGATCAAAATATTCATAGCAGAACTGAAACTGAGCAATTCACTATGCTATTTCATACACAGGAATCTTAACTCTGTCAAAAATGGCAATTTATACTTACCGGGTGGGTTCAGCACTAGAGAAAAAATTAACAGTTTTTTTAAAAATCTTACATTTATTATTTTGCTAATTATGAAAATCTACATACAACATACAACATCAATACAACATACAACATACAGTGCATAACTTGGAGCCCTTTATTTATTTCAGTCCCCCCTCTATTTCTTTGATCGGGTTTTGCCCGCATCAATTGGCGATTTCTGATTCATAGGAATAAATTTTTCTTAATTTTTGGTACTGGTTATAAATTCTTTTTGCTGTGCTTAGTTCTTCTTCTTGGGACTCTAGTCTCAGTATATTTGTGGGTTTTTGAATGCTTACTTGGGGAACTTGGAGACTAGCTTGAACAGTGGTAGTTATAGTTCGAATTAGACAGGGAAGTATGCAGGGGAGAAGTAGGAGACTGGCAAAGGCACTTATCACAATGAACACTACTTTTCTTCCACCAGGCTCCTTTAAAAGATCAGAAGTTGTCCCACCAGTCCATATTGATTACGGGCTTCTATTCCTGGGTACCTACATAGGCAATTTTTCATATTTCTTTGGAAATATTTCTGATTACAACACTTTTGTCATCAATTTCGAGGCAGCATTCAGAGGAATTAAATTTTCCACAAATGCCTCCTTCATTGGCTAGTAAGTAATCAACTGCTAGCCTGATCTGATAAACTACTGCTCTTGTTTGTGCTAGTTGATTACTGATGTGATCAAGAGCAAGGGATGTTTTGTTTGATATTATTTCTAGTACTGCTTGCAATCTGATGATTCTATTTAACATGTAGATTGGAGTTCGGTACCCCCATGACCCATCTTGTGCCCAAGTTGCTGGTCCATATATTTTCACTATTTCCTCAGGTGTCCATATTTTACCCTTCCACTTTTGGGAACTGCCCATATCAATTACAGTTCTCTTCTTTCAGTTATTTCTTTTTAAGTTATCATATACGGGTATACCTAGATGGTGCAGCTACCCGCCTAATCTCCTGGGAGATGGGTGTAGGCTTTGTCCCCACAAATCCAAAAGAGGTGTTTTGGGGCTTTCCATGATGTGTTCTGTGTGTCAAAGGGGTGTTCCCAATATTTTGAGATTTCCCTGATTCCCCAAAAAGGGTTGGTTCCTTTTTCAGAGCACTTATGTAGACCATATCCTTCATTATAGATGCACCCTGATTCTTTTCTTCCAATGGACCAATATGTATCAGGTTCCCTGGGGATCCATTCTTGTTTTAACTCTTTTATTACTAAGTACCTCTTACAAGCCATTCTTCCTAGGAACATTTTATACCTTTTCCTGTCCTCCTTATACACTCCTCCCCAATTACTTTGGATTTTAAATCCCATTGCTCTTTTCTCCTTTCCCCTTTACCTGGGGGTTCTTGTTTTATCAATTTCCATCTTAGGATGTCTAGGGGTGATAGGTTTGTCCCTTCCCAGGGCCATACATCAGACATTTGTGTGCTTCCACATATCCAGCAATTTGTTACATTTAGTTCATGGCTGATTCTTTCTATCAAATCAATAAATAGATTTTTGCCAAGGGGTTCATCCATTTCACTTTTCTTTATTACCAGTGTTTTTTCTTTTATTAAATCTGCTGCTCCTTCAGGGTTTTCTAATTCTTCAAAACAGAACCACTCTCTGATAGGGCACTCTCCAATAAGGCGCTGCTTAAACGTTGTAGCATTTCTTGCAATCCAATATTGTTTTCCATTCTCTTGACAGGTGGATAATTGGGTTATATCAAAACATGTGGGATTCACATGGGTGTGAACTCTTATAAGGGATTGTAGATTCTCTCCGTCATAAATAGGATGGTAGCATTTGGAGCAAGCTCCATCTGTAGATTTGCTCATTAATAGGACTATTATCAGTCCCCTCAAGAGTCCAGTATGAACCATTTTGTTTGTGGGTCTCCTGGTCTCACCTGGCCTTGCCTCTTGGGTCGGAGAGTTCTTGGGCTGGATTTGTAGAGTTCTTCCTTGTTTATTCCCACTTTTCTTTTAGTTTTGGTTAGCTCCTTTTGGTGTGCCCTATGAGAGGTTTAACTTTTGAATTAACAATAACTGTTACTCAACACTTTTACATTAACACCTTGTAACTGCTTACTATAACAGCTTATAAATTTGATTCAACTATTACTTAACATTCTTATGTTAACCCTTTGTAACTGCTTACCATAACAACTTATAAGGATTCTTAACAACGATAAGAACAACCTGTAGTAACTGCTATAGTCTCTTATTGTCCTTAACTGCTTTTTGGTTGTTTCCTGAGAGTTATTTTGAGGGTGTCTGGATCTCGAATGGCAG
The DNA here is from genome assembly GCA_017589585.1 of Phylloscopus whistleri. Taxonomy (NCBI): domain Eukaryota; kingdom Metazoa; phylum Chordata; class Aves; order Passeriformes; family Phylloscopidae; genus Phylloscopus; species Phylloscopus whistleri. The sequence goes on along the minus strand of JADMLD010000989.1, from coordinate 3,020,421 downwards.
TCCACTCGGAGGGGGCCCTTGTTGGGGTTGCAGAGTTTGAGTTGGATGGGATTGCAGAGTCTGAGTTGGATGGGTCACTTGGGGATGGTAATGGTCCTTTCACTATGGTAATGTGTGTCCAGCCCTTTTCCTGAGTTTGCACTGCGGTGTGAGTAGTGAGCAAGACCTGGAATAGACCTTCGAATTTGGGGGTCAGTGGGGTGGTATTCCAGGATTTAATTAAAACCCAGTCCCCTGGTTTTATTTGGTGCATGTCAGTGTCCAAGGGGGAGGTTTGAGGAAGATACCCTCTTCTTTTAAGATCTGACAATGTTTTTCCAATTGTTTTTACATATTCTTGAGTAGCTGCTTCACCTTCTAAATAAACTGCAGTGCTATAGGGGGTTAGTAAGAAGGGGAGTCCAAACATCATCTCATATGGTGAAGCCCCTATATCGGATCTTGGTTGAACTCGGATCCGCAGAAGGGCCAGGGGCAGACACTTGAGCCAATTCATTCCTGTTTCGGTTATCAATTTAGTCAATACGTTTTTGAGGGTTTTATTCATCCTCTCAAGTCTCCCTGAACTTCAGGGATCCCAGGGTGTATGCAACCGCCACCTAATTCCTAAGGCTTTGATAACATCGTGTAGGATTTGGGCTACAAAATGGGGGCCTCGGTCTGAATCAATATTATTCACTAGCCCATACCGGGGGATGATGTGTTCTAATAATATTTTTATTACCACTTGTGCTGTTTCCTTTGGGATCTGGGGAAAGGGAATACACAACTTGGAACACAGGAAATTGAGATTTGAGGGTCCAACACGAACAGTTTGAAATAACAGGTAAGTAACAGCATAACCTTTTTAACTACATGGTAAACAGTACAACAATACAACATACAACATCAATACAACATACAGTGCATAACTTGGAGCCCTTTATTTATTTCACTGACTGTGAGGAGGTGGAAATCTTGTGTGGCTTCAATGACTCTTGCATATTCTGTTTCTTGTGCTTAACACCCTGCTGTCGTGCTTGAGTGAGAGTCAGTATAAAAGTTTTGAAATTATTTCTATACTGGGGTTAATACTTTAATATGTTATCTTCCTAGCTAACTTTTATTTCTAGAACAAACAGGGTTTCTTAAACTTTGCTCCTACACTTCTCGAATACCAGCTGGAACCATACTTAACATTTCCACTTTGACACTTCTTTATGGTTTTGTGGTATTGGACACTGTGTATAGCATCCCATTGCATGAAAAAAAAATTGTCTGTTTAAACTTGGAGGTGGTTGTGGTGCTGTCATGGGTTAACACAGTTTGGATTTCTTTGGAAAGGACTGACCTATCAGGAGCCAGTTCTTGGTTATTGGCATGTGGTTTAACCACTGAGAAAACAGAATGCGACTTTTGGTAATACCCATATAAAGGTGAGAATGGGTGGGAGCCTCCCTCTTTTCTCCGGGTGAGCAGCCAGGTAACATCCTGCAGTGGCCGGGCCAGGCTGGGCCAGGCCCTGCTGCCCCTGGGCGGCCAGGCTGGGCCCAGCCAGGCCTCCAGGAGCTGCTGCCCCGCGGGGGAGCAGCCCGGCCATGCCTGGGCCCGATAACAGTAGCAGTGGGGAAGGGAACGAAAAGCCCTGGCAGCTGCCCATGTCGCCGGCCAGGGCTGGGGGAGGATGTTCCCCCCCCTCCTTCCTCAGGCCTCAGGGAGCAGCTCTGAGTGGCCCACGCCACGAGATCGAGGGGTGGAAGAGAAGGCATCCAGCAACCTCTTCACCTGCATGGTTTGGAGATCTTTGCAGCTCCGCCGGCAGGGACCACCGCAGGACTGGGCAAGTTTTAACTCTTTCCTGTCAGCAAATGAACTCCCAGAGCAGCGACCCTTCCTGGAGTGAGGACAGACAAAGTGATTGAACCATAAAGAGACACAGCATGAAACTGAAGTCAGTGAAGAGAGAGTGAAAAGACTATTTGGGGCAAAGGAGAAGGAGTGACCTAATTTGGCTGGACATTTCTGGTAAACTATGGAGAATGAACTGGTTTTTTCCTGTAACATATGAATGCTGTTTGGGGGGGATGCTGCTTCTAGTCAAAGGTTGTGGAGGGATATAATTGAGATTTAATTGGGAATTCTGAATAGAGTAAGCCCCCCGCTCCTGGAGTAAAAGGAAGTCTCAGCCTTTGAGACGAAGATGATTTTAGAGAGTGATATGAGTGATTTGAGGCCCTGTGCTCCTAAGGTAAGAAGGAGGTCTCCATTTCTTTTGAGATGGAGATGATTTTGGAAATAGAAGAAGAGAATCTTTGTGTTATACTAGAGGAAGCATCCTTAAACAGTACCCCTAATAAGCAGATATGGCCCATGTGCAGTGTTGGGAAAGCTGCTAATGGGTAGGATTTCGCAGTTTGTAGATGTTCCTTTCAGGTCCTTGCAGATGTGTGGCATGGGAGCCACCAGAGGACTGTTCCTCTTGTGATGATGTCTCTATGGAACCCAGAGAGACTCCTTTCCTAAAGAACTGATGAAAGATTAACTTCAAGTGGTAAAACTGACTGAAATTACAGGTTTTATCTTTTTATGTTGGGTGTGGGAAAGTGAACACTTGTGGAGGGAGGGAAGGGTGTTTTGAAAGTTTCTTTTTTTTTTTCTTTTTTCTTGTTTTCATTCTTTTAGTGTGTGTAAATAAACTATCTTTGTAATTTTAAGGTAAGCCTGTTTTGCTCTTTATGTTCTCCTAGTCACATAAAATATAGCAAATGATGAAACCATCACAGGTGGTTTTGTGGGTTTTTTTGGTGGGAGGGGATGGCTGGCTTGTGGCAAGATGATTGGTGGAGTGGAGTTTTTTGTCTGTCTGGAATTACTGTCAGGCTCTTGTAAGGTTGGGGCCATGTATTTTTGTTTTATGAGTTGACATATACTACTTCATAGTTGGTTAAGTTAAAATACAGTCATACTTACTTCGAACTTAACCCACTGTGTTTCTCTTTTTTAAAAATGTCAGATAAGCATTGTTGTGTATAATAAGAAGCTTCTTTCAAAGCTTCTATTTTATATTGGCCAAATACTTCTTTAAATTTTGTGAGCATTTGCTGATATCCATATGATGTTTTGCACAAGGGTAACTCTAAAATGTTTTCTCCTGCATGATTGGTTTTCATTTCAACCAATTTCTGCCCATCAAAGAATCCGTTTCAGGGTTGGTGGTTTTTTAGATTTTTTTTCTTTCCTTGAATTGCCATGGTCTTAAAAACTTCTTTAGGAGAAAATGGCTAGGCCTGTCAGGCTGGTAGTCTCAGTAAGTAGTATAACACTCTCATTCTTGCCTCAAGACAAGAGTTTTCAGTGTAATCAAGCTTTCTGAAGCTAATCTGTAGTTTTTTGTACTATATTAGTTTCTTCAGTATGTTGCAAACACTTAACAACATGCACATTACAATTATTCTAAAAGTTGCTCAGTCGAATTCAAAATCCTCATAAAACTCAATGTATTATATGGTAAATAAAGGCACTTAGAAGACTAAAGACATATTGTTTAATCTTACATCATCTGAAAGTTTTAGTGATGATGCTGCATCCCCAAATGGAAATATTCGTGATGACATTTATAAATTACATCAGACACGATTGATGTTACTCAAATTTTGTGTGTTAGTGTAAAATCTGCCATATGTTATGTCAGTACCACATTGCCTGGCAGTTCCTCTCTACATGTAATTACTTGACAGTATCTAAGTTTACCATTGTATTAAATTTAGCTTTTACTTCATTCTTAATTCTAATTGGACTTAACTATTTAGTTCATATATTCTTAGCAACATGCTGGATCAACACTGATGCTCATTTTAGATACTTTTTAAAAAAATCTTTTTATGTCACTTTAAGAGGAAGCTTAGTGGTAGCTGAGTTAGTTTAATTATATAAAACGAGGTAGCTTTTATCCTGTTCTATTTTACTAGGGTGAACATGTTCATCAACTATTTTATATAGCCTTCAGAAGATTACAAAAAACTTGAGTATAGAACCTTTATTGAGATTCAGTTTGTGTCCATTTCTTTAGTTTTTAAAATTTATTTTATTGTAAATGATACAGGCTGTTCATACACATTGATAGACGTCAAACTTAACCTCAAATGTTATTTCTCTGTATGGGTATGCTAAGAAAAAAAAAATGCTGGCCACTTGCCTTCACTAAGTTCTGGACTCACTCAAGCTCTTCAGGCCACCACATGTTCAAGATCTTTGATTCCTCTGCTGCTTTTTTTTTTTTTTTTTTCCCTAATAACTTGAATTCAAATCCATATTATGGATTACTTACCACTTGGGCCTAAAATAAAATATTAGTCACTCAGCGGTCCAGATTTTCATTCTTTAGCATGTTGTAGAGCCCTCCAAGGCTTCTGTGAAACACAGTCCACCTACCCTTCTCCTGTCTACATGGCCACCAATAGACTGAGCTATTCCTGTTACTAAAGTTAATTCTTATCTAGAAGGGTGGTCAAACTGAGACTTAAGGCTTAAGGGTAAGCACTTGCTACTCCTGAGCACAGCCTTCATTTTACCATTAAGAACCATCAGATGCTTTCCAGTAGCCTGTGTGTTTCAAGTCTATTTTCTCTTGTTCTTAAACTTAGTGCTACTTGCCATTTCCTAATCCTAACCATATACCTAACCCCGACTTTAACCCATATATTCCACAGAACAAGATGAACAAGATGTTTAAAATTTATTTCAGCCTGTCCATGAGGTGGGGGTGGTGGAGTTGGAGTAACCCAAATGTAAAAAAAACCAAACCAAACAAGCCTTCATCCACCTTTAGCTGTACCTCAGAAACACCCTATAGGTGCTGAACCTAACTGAGCAAAAATAAACTATAAACTATAGACTTCTATTGACAAGAGACTTCCATTTTGATACAGAAGTGCGCAAACAAGAGCTGAAACGTAGGTCAATTTCTGTGACAGCCTGACCACTTTTCTGTTTAGACTACCAATGGCAAACTTGTGAGTAGGTTGGTTGTAAAAGGCTGAGCTACATATTCAGTAGTCCATGGACTTATATGGGTGGGATCTAAAAGAACCTGTGAGGAGTAGTTTATTTTAGCCCCAGTCTGCTCCACTGTCTCTATATGGAATTGTGGGGATGGGATTATGATTGCTTTTAGCAAAAGAATAAGTGAACTCCAGTTATCTGTGGACCTGGCATGAGTTGCAGGAGTTTGATGAGGGTAAGTTTTGTTAGCCTCTGGCTTGGAACTTTTAGATCCAACCATATGACATATTTATAGTTCTGATTTGGATTGGGAAAATTGAGAAACTGTGTTATAAATTATCTGTATTAAGATCAGGGTTGGCGTTTGTAGAGGCTAAATTGTAACACTGCATCTTAGTTCAGCTAAATATCTGTAGATAAATGGAAAGTTGGAGATAGGATAAAAAAAATCCCAAACCATAGGAGGTTGTTCCATTCTGAGGCTTTCACTCTTGGGCCTGAGTGCACATTTGAAAACGTGGATGTGCGCCATTGATATGGAAAAAAGTCTATCATGACAACTTTTGATGCTGTAGTTTGTTATCTATGTTATGAATGTTCATACTACAGTTAACATGCTTCTTACTTCAAACATGGTTTGAATGTATTGCCATGATCAGGAGGCTTACCTGGAAGCCACCTCTTTGAAAAGGAAATGTTGGATTTTCAGAAAGCCCCCTGGTGTGGATCAAAGCCATGCTGCAGCTGGGGACAGACTGTTTGGCTCATTGGTGACAAGGAGCAGTGTGAAGGCCTGTGATGATTCCAAATGTTAAATTAAATTATTTCTCTTTAAAATTCTCTGTGTACTTATTAAAATTTTATGAAGAGTTGGTGATGAGAGATTTTGGGACTAGTTAACTAGTTAACTGTTAACTAGTTAACATTAAGCAACCAAAAATGCCGACATATGCCAGAAAATGAACATAGCTATTGGCAGCAAAAGGCTGATCTATGCCTTTTTTTTTCCTCTGATATCATTCTTTCTGTCTTTCTGATGTAATTATGTCAAAAGTTCCTCTCACATGCCGTGTCCACAGGTAGTGTTGCATCAGCTTCATTATTATCTTAACCTCTGGTTTCCACAGTAGCAATGCTCGCTATCCCTTTGCGTAGCCTGATTTTTGTGCTATGAGCTGGCTGGGCTTGGGGGAAGAAAATCTGAGAAAGAATATGTTAGTACTGGAGCTGTACATTCTTTGTTTTGAGAAGAATTGGTTATAATGCTTATATGTTTATTCATAGTATCTGCTAATTGCTACTGTTTCAATTTTGTGGGGCTTCTGGGTTTCATTTTGGTTTGGTTTGGTTTTGTTTTGTTATTAACTGTGCAAATACATAGTTTGATCAATTTGTAATGGGAGAGCAATCTGAACATCCATCTGTGGAATGGTTCCACAAGCAAGTACTCTATAAAGATTTGGGGGTTGCTTTACAAGTAGGGTAAAGACTATTTGCAGCTATGTTTAAGTCTTCAGTATTATAATGAACAGATAGCAATGACATTAAAAATAGAATGCATTTACTGTGGTTAAATACAGTATAAAGTGTAGCTGTGTCAAATTACTTTTGAGATTGCTGATTGAATAGCCCTTATTGCTGAATTATTGTAGCATACTTACTATCTAATGGATGACAATCTACTTATGAATTTAATGAGGGGAGCAGAATGAACACCATGTTTTAAATAAGCATCAGCCTTGTAGTTCTTCAACTTTTATGACTTTATGTTGAAAATTATGCAGATAAGAATAATGTTAATATTGCTTGATGTAATGAGAAGAAAAACTTAGTGAGGTATTTTTCTTTCTTTGTCTGAACTGGAGGACAACTTGTAGTGCCAGCAGAATTCTCTCATTCTTTCTTGCTTTGAAACTTTGCTAAAAGAAAAGTCACTTCACTAAAAATAACCAAGCAACATTCCCCCAAGGACTCCATACTTGGAAGTATATTTACACACACACACACATACGCACCCCATACTCCTGCTTTTATTTTTTTGTTTCATTGTTTTTTTGACAAAGTAGTTTCTTGTGTGAACTTTGGAAATTGTAGAGCACAAAACACCCCCAAAAAGTAAAGGTATTTATGCCTAACTGCAAGAACAGAATTGTTGAAAGTAGCAGTGGTTTTGGTTTGTGTCATAAATACTGAATTATTACTTTTTCCTTTCACTATAGGTACTTCAAAAACTAGGAAAAGCAGATGAAACTAAAGATGAACAGTTTGAAGAATATGTTCAAAATTTCAAACGGCAAGAGGTCAGTTATTTTTTCAGTTTCTTTAATTGTGTCTTAAGAATGCAAGATATTTAACTTCCTGATTTTGAAGAAGGTGTTGCAGGGGAACAGGTAAGATTTTATTTTTTTTTTGTGGGTACAATATTTTGTTCTGCAGCTTTCAAAAGGAGATAACAGTTGCATTTGTGCATGCAGAGTGCTAAAATATGGGCTGAAAATCAAAGGACATTTGTAGTCATATGTAACATCATCATGCTTGAACCACTTGAGATCAGAGTCACAGTACAGTTTCACCTGTAATTGAGGATAGAACCCAACCTCAACTAAATGCAGCTTTGTAGTCTCCTTCTTACAGAGAAGAGAAGTATTTCCATGGTTTCATTTTGTGTATTACTTTTGTTGGTGCTATATAATAATACTGGATTTATAAGAGTGAGTAGATTAATAGTTTCAAAGTGTGCATGTGTTGTAAAGCTCCCTGTAGCTGCTGGGGTCTGTGGTGGCAGTGCTGATGAAGCATAACTAGGCAGCAGTGCTCAATTAACTAAGATTTTAAATTAATAAGATAATTAATTAAGCAGTGCTCTTAGTGTTAAAAACACAACACAGGAAAGCAAAGGTGCTCGAAGGAGTTTATCATCTACTCCCAATGCAATCCTAAATTCTAACCCAAATTACTTGTTTCTTTGTTGGTCAGACTTTTTGGCTCTGAGGTGATGAATTGCAATTTATATATGGTATCTTTCTAGTACAAATTAATGCCTACCATGAACTGTGGCAATACCACAAAGAAAATAGTCTTGTTACGTAAGTATGAACTGAGGTATCTCTTGTCTTTGTGAGCTGTTATTTAGAGATCCTATAGAAAGGAACTGGAGAGTGAGTACTCCCACACATATTACACAATGTAAAATTTGACTTATATCAGTGTTTGCAGTTTCTGCTCTGAATCAGTCCTATTCAACCAATAGGAACTTTCCTATTGGAATAGGAATAGCACTTTCCTCTTTCCTATGTAAACACAAAGCCTGCATCTTGACTGCTAGAATGCTTAAGACTGCTCTTTTTACATCTTATTGTCATTTAGCCTTTATTTTCCTGTCAGTGTAGAAGAGAGGGAGGTTTCAAGAGCTACTGAGCTTTTCTCTTCACCAAAGAGAAGAATACTGGGAAGTGAAAGAATCTGTTTCTCTGGGAAGGGTAGTTCCTTCCCCAAATTTCTTGAGATTGGGGAGAGGGGATTTAATAGAAGTTTTGAAACCATACAGAGATGTTATATTTTCCCTTTTCTTCCCTTTTCCATTTTCCAAGTCTTCTTGACTTGACTTTTTGATTATCTGATGTTGTTGCTTAACCTTGTTGTCAGTATCCCACTGTTTGCACAGCTAGTAACTGCCTTTGTAGAAATAAGGTACATCTCTGAGGGGTTTCTTCAGTGTAGGAGCAAATGGAGCATCCCCACGAAGAAACAGAATTTGTGGTACTTTTTTCTTTCAGTTCAAAATTCTGAGACAAAGAAAGGAAAGAGAAAAAGTCCTTTTAAGCAAAATGATGTCTCAAGTATTGGGTTTTTTCTGTCCTTTACCAAGAATTTTCCGTTATGGTGATTTTAAGGTGAAAGTCTTGCTTAGGGCTAAGGAGGATATTAGCATTCCTTTCTTTTTATTTCCTCATTCTTTGATGTATATAGAGGCAGTAATATTCAGTAAAGGACTGTGCAGGAACTGCATGATGCTAAATCCTAAATGCAGATGTGAGCTGGGACCAGAGAGGGAATTGGGTAGGGAGGAGTGATTGCAAAGGGAACTACTACAACTATCATGACGGTCACATACAGATTAGGCTAGGTCCACTGACACACCAAATGGCAGAGACTGTATGTTTACTGAACTAGTCACACATGCTTACTGTGCTTTCAAGGAGTTCTGTTGTACTCAATTTTTCAAATACAACAAGAAAAATGCTGCAAAAGCACTGTTTCTGCCATGTTCACCAGTAAGAAGCATATAAATAGTTTAAATTTTCTAAGTTTTGTTTATGCTTTGATCTACAATTTATTAGCAATGCAAAGGTATGAAGCTTTACAATGTGCATCTGAATTATCATTCTTACTGATTAATGCCATGCAGAACTGCTATCTTCTGTGAACTCAGGCAGCCGTTTCTCCTTGGTTTACAATCAGTCCTGCTTTCAAGTTCAATCTGCAATTCTAGATGTTTTAGAAAAAGAAAAGTCAAATTCTAGATACTAAAGGCAGTCTGGTGGATTTATCCCTCTGCTGACGTTCACCAAACTGCTGATGTGGGCCATTCAGGAGGCTTGCAAGAACAACAAACCCTTTTAGAGGCTGTCCCATTTTTTTCAGTTCCCTCCAGGATTATATGTCCCTGTGGTGATCACTGACCTAACAAGGCCATGGCAGAGGAAGTTTGAGAGCTTTACTTTGTTTCTTGCAATCTCACTTAGCAATGATTTGTCTGTTCCCTGGCCACCTCACCTACCCACAGTTCATTCTGAGGAACACTATCACTTCAGTTCTATGTCTCCCTGCAAGTTCTTTGTTGCAGGTGATGCTATGTGTGCCCTGGGGATCCTGGTAAGCTGAAAGCTGTGAAAATGGTATATTTATCTTGTTTGCCTGTATTACTGAGCCTGCAACAACCCTTGAGAGGTCAACTAACCTTAAGTATAGAATGATCTTTTTAGTACTAGTCTCCAAAGACAATAAATGAGGACTCTCAGTTCAGCCCACTGAAGGAATAAAGGAAAGGGCATAGTGCTCATTTTCCAGGAAACAGAAAACTGAAAACCTGAAATCTTTGTCTGAATAGCAGATTAGATGGGGGGCCTGTACCAAACTCAGAAGTGTCGGGACTCCCTTTCAGGAGCCCCTGATTAGAGGTGATCTTTTTCCTCCAAAAGTCCTGTACCAGGGTTAAGAAGATAAACAAGACTCGCAGCTTTGGTCTTCAGAGTCGTTTATTCTGTTTCTTATCTCAAGTTCTGCACACTGCCAAAACCTGGCTTAATGCACTGAGAAACACAGCTAAAGCCCGTCCCAGACAGAAGAGTCCAAGGTTTTCAAAGGTTTCTAGTCCAATTATCTCTTAAAACATACTATGTTTACAGTTCTTTGCCAATAATCACTACCTATTCTAAACACGTAATTTCTGTGTCAAACCCATTCTACCAATGTCTCTGTGCCACCATCACAGCAGAAAATGGAGCAGAAGAACATGAGACACCGTCTAATATTCTCCATCTTGCTCTCATCTATCTCCATACTAAAACCCCAAAGCTACAGATTTTCACCCTGTGACAAACTAAACTACTATTTATTTCAAATCTTCATTACTTTCAACTCATCTCTAAGTGTTGGAAGTTTTTCCCATGGACTAAGGTCAAAGGCAGTGCTTTTGCTGGGGTCCTAGCCAGAGTCTCGGACCCCCCAGGGCAGCATGAGGGATTTTCTACGTGCCCTGGAATCCAACATCTCCGCCTCCTGTTTGAACCAAAAACACCTCTTTGACAGCTTTGTCCATGGATTGTTGAAAGCACCAAAGTAAACATCGTATAAGTATCAAAAGAACTACAATATCAATTAATACATATACAGCTGTTCTGAAAACTGCCTTCCACATTGGTGAAAGGTCAAATAAATTGAACACACCATCCATCCAAGATCCAGTTTCTTCTCCAAGCTTGTTCATTCCATCGTCCAATTGCCTTATGCTCTCATCATTAGATTTTGAATGATTTGACAAATTCATACAACACATTCACTCAAATTCTTCATATCCATGTCCATGCATTAATAACAGATAGTCAATTATGGCTCTGTTTTGAAGAGTCGCTCGTCTCACACTGTCAACGTCAGTTAACAAATCACTCGGTGCAAGAGAAGTAGCACAGGCGTGCTTAGTCAACCAACAGCCAAGTTGATCCAATTGTTTCAAGGCCACTCCTGCTGCTGCCTGTGGCAAAAGCAGAGCTGTTACAATTCTCTGGCCTTTTTTCCATATACTAACATTATCATCACAATTGGGATCATAATGAGTAACAGATCTTTTTTCTCTACGTTTTTGTTCTTTTATCAGTGTCATGTTGGGTGTCAGCTAAGTCCCCCAATGCTGCATGGACTGCCTTTGACATTTGCAGGGATGGCAGGCCAAAGTCTGTCCCCACAAATGAAGAAGATCCCTTGTGGTAATTGCAGTGGAACCTGGTTGGATGGTATGACCATCATCGTTGTGTAATTACACCAAGATGTTGCATTTTTATAAATAATATTATTTGGAGTAACATCTATAATTTTGTTCTCATTCTCTTTCAACCCGGAGAAACCAAATATTATACAAAAATCCATTTCCACTGAGCCAAGGATTTCCAGTTCCTGAGGTTCATAAGGAGCCTCAGGGAGAAATATGGTCCAGACACCCCATCCATCCCCTGGTTTCAAAATGAACTGCAAAAGTTTTGGAGGGATGTTCTCTGGAATTGGCCATTTGTTCACTGGCAAACCTACTAAACATGTTGAGAATGGCTTCTTTGGCCTTGAGTCAGTCAAACAAATGCTGTCCAAACCAGGCGCATTGGCCAGAGTTTCCCAAACATTTTCCCTTGTTTGACTCATGGGCAAAACCGCCGCATTGCTCAAGGCAATCGGTGAGATAACAAGGCACAAGTATAATACTTGATTGAACTTCATGTTCAATGGCCTTATTTCCCCTGGGAATCTCTGAAATGCAACACTACACCACATTTTCTCACGGAAAGACAAAAAGAAACCCAAGCCCCAGAGCCTTTGCACGTAGAACTAAGCAATGATTGCAGTCTTGACACAGATTCACGTCTGTGTGCTTACTTCTCTGTTTCTGGGGTCAGTGCCTGCTTGCTTCTGGACTCCATAGGGCTTCATGTATTTTGCCGAAACCCACTTCAGTCCTGCTCCTTTGGAAACACAAGCATAGCCCTTGCCCCAAGTTATTAATTGGAATGGTCCTTCAGTCTGCCCTGTCTCTGGGTTTCTGGTCAAAACTAAAGGATTTTCCTTCAGTTTTGCCTGTGTGCAGTTTGAGAAATGCCTGATGATTGGTGGAATAGGTTCTGCAAAAGAGCCATTCAAAAAATTAAAACATATAAAGCTTTGATCAGCCACATTTGAGGTGTCACCTCTGCCTCCCCCCCTTTTCTGTCTATACAAAAGGGATTTCAGAGTTTGGTGTGTCCTCTCAGTGATTGCTTGATCCGAGGGAGAATAGGGAATACCATAGGTGTGATTAACACCCCATTTTTTCAAAAATTTATCAAGTATTTTTCCCTTATAAGTTGGACCATTGTCTATTTTTATTTCTTGAGGAACGCCCAATGATGCAAATGCTTGCAAAAAATGTCAACAAGCGTGTTGTGCTGTTTCACCTGTGTGCAGAGAGGCAAAAACTGCACCTGAAAAGGTGTCCACTGATACATGGACATTTTTGAGTTTCCCAAAAGATGAGTACTTTGTGACATCAGCCTGCCATAATTGCAGACTCTGCAGTCCTCTTGGATTGACTGCCCCTGTGGAAGTGGGAGGTTGCACAAGCTGACAGTCTGGACAAGCACTTATGATTCCCCTTGCTTGACTTTTAGAGATGCAAAAGGTTTCCATCAGTGCTTGCGCATTCTGATGAAAGAATGCATGACTCAACCTTGCCTGTTCAGAGATGTTTGACAGTGTTTAAGATTGGCATGGTCAATTCATCTGCATGCACATTACCTTCAGCTAAAAATCCTGGAAGAAAGGAGTGCACACTAATGTGAGAGATAAAGAATTCATGTTCTCTTTGCTGCAATAATGTTTGTATGCAAACAAGATATGAATGCAAATCCTCATTATCAACTTCTCTCAAAAGCGACCCTTCTATTCTTTTAACTACATTTGCCACATAAGCTGAATCTGTGATTAGATTAAAAGGTTGTTGAAACAATTCAAATTCTCTGACCACTGCTACTAATTTCACAATCTGAGGTGAACCTTGTATTATGTCTGAGTCCCATTCATTTGTGATTGCATTTTGCCAAGTGATTACTGATTTATGTGTTTTTCCCAAACTGTCAGTAAATACTGTTAATGTATCCAATGGTTCTTGACTTATTTTTGGCTTTTCTCTCTAAAGCTTAACTTGGCTTGCAGCAGTCTGTGACCAGGAAAATGAATTGTACAAACACCTGGAAAATCTAACAATGCAATTTGCAAATCATCTGATTTTTGCAATTCTTTTTTTCAAAGGCAAATAAATTGTTGCAAAATCTTTGACTGCCATTGTCAAAATCTTGTCCTAGCTCGATTATAATGTGAGCTGACATTTCCGAGTCTGTGAAAATTGTTTTTGAGGATCTGTAAGGTAAAAAGATCGATTCTATGATCAACAAAGGGTCTCTCTGTGACAAGTCCCAGTGAAAAATGACACCATACAATTATGACATCTTGGAGAAAGATCTGGCGATTTTGTGGTTTTTGCAAGCTCTGGGCAATTTTTCTTGACATGCCTGTGTGTCTTGGTTTGGAAAGACAGGTATCTGCCAGGGAAACTGGGGTTTCCCTTAGAATAGAGAATGCAAACCCCTCACCCCCCGCCAAATTATAATTTTGCAATTAAGGCTCTCAGGCAAAGATTTGGGAATAGGAATAACAGTTCTTTACTAGTAATATCAATAATACAAATGTGGTAGAAAAACAAAACCACCCCACCAAACCAGCAAACAAACAAACAACAATTTTGGAAAGCCCTGACAGAGTCAGGTACAACCTGATGCCCTGTTGGTCAGGACGTTGGTAGCAGTCCAAAAGTCCTCCTGGGGTGGCAGATGTGGTTCTGTTGGAGTGGAGATGATCCTGAAGCCAAAAGGGTCCAGAGGTGGTGAGAGGGAGTCCGGTGGTGGTGAGAAGGGTCTTGTCTTCCTCCGGTAATCGGGTGAAGCAAGAGAGATATCCTGTTCCGTAGTCTCAGTTTTATCCAGGTAGGAATGGTTGGCTCCCCCCACTGGGTGGAGCATCTCACAATAGAATGATGGAATGTGAATGTACTATCTTGGAGAGGGTAAGTTTTTTTGGGATGTGTGCTTTTAGGGGTGCAATAGGATGATGGAATGTGAATGTACTATCTTGGGGAGGGTAAGTTTTGGGATGTGTGCTTTTAGGGGTGTTTAAATGGTCCATTAGCAGAAAAAAGATAAGAAACAATGCCCTACCTGGTTTTAACAGTTGGGCCATTATCAAAAGGCACCCGCCCCACTCCTTCCAGAGTAAACAAGAGATAAAACAAAACAGCTCCCCAACTGCTTTCAGCAGATGAAAATAGAATACACATGCTAGGTTCCACAACCCAAGACACTGTGTTTACCACGTTTGTAGCACGGTCCTCCTACAAATTTTGGTGCCATCACTTCTGTAGAGTTGCTTTGTTGGAGTGCTGGTTGAAGTGCTGCAAAAGTTTTTGAAATGTTTTCATCCTGGGCTTTGAGTATTTTTTCAATTTGTTCTCCCCAAATGCTCGCTTGAATTGTTGCAACATGCTGAGGTGTGCCCACCTTACTGCATGCCTCTACCATCTCAGCCACAGTGGGTTGACCAGGCATGGCACTGATGATGCATTTGCATTCCACATTGCCGTTTGCAAATGCAAGGCTCTGAAGCAAATGTGGCTCTGCTGCTTCATCACTCACTTGCCTGCCCACTGCTTGTGAGAGACGGTCAAGGAATGAAGTAAAGGGTTCAGAAAGACCTTGTTTGATCTGTGTATAAATGCTTTCAGGAATTCCAGCTGGTGGAATCTGTAAAATTGCTTTTCGTGCTGCTTCTTTGATATCTGGAAGCACATCTCAAGGTAGAGTCGTGACTTGATCTTCAGGTCTGTCATTGGGTGGGTCTCTGGCCAACTGAGGTATGGTGAGAGCTGCATGTGGTCCTCCTTGGTATTTGTTCCTCAGTTCCCCAAGAGCTCTTCTCCATTTTGCATCCCATATGAGGAGTTGTGAATCTGTAAGAATTGTTGAAGCGATGGATCTGCAGTCATATGGTGTGAGATCGTAAGTATTAAATGTGCCTTTCAAAAGCTGCTTAAAATATGGAGATCCTAAACCATTGTCTTCCATTGCTTTCATGAGGTCTTTGATCACTTCACAGTCTAAATGTTCCCATCTCGGGTTTGCATTTTGTGGTCCATAAGCTACTGGTAATGCGATACTTTCTGTATCTGCTATTTCAAAATCTCCTTTAATGCTTTCTTCCTGATATCTGTCAAGTCTGTTGCACTGGATGAACCTGTAGGAATATGTCTATAAAGTGGAGTCAATTGCTGTGCATGTTGCCAGGATGAAGCCCCTTCTGACCCGAGGGTTACTCGCATCCCAGGCACCCCTCCCCCTCCTGTTTGAGGCGTGGGGAGGTACAGTTCATTTGGAGCACACCGAGGGGGAACCATGGCTTAAGCTGCCGTGGACCCAGCAGGTAGCCTAGGCATAGACATGTAAGGAGTATGTACAGGGGATGTGGGAAGGAAGTGACCATCTTGTGCTGGAAGGGATAATTGAGAAAAATGTGCTGCCAAATGTGGGTAAAATTCCAAAGCGCAATCTTTTAACTGAAGGAAAAATTGCCTCGTAAAATCTTTTGAAAATGGAAAGGACTGTGAATGACTTGAGGAACCAGGTTTCTGCTCTGTTTGTTCTGGAAATCAAAGCCTTGGACCAGCCATGCGAGGAGCTGAAGCACCAGTTGCTGTGGTCCAGAAATTAAGATGCCTGAGGTGCCTTGTGAAGCTGTAATTTTGATGGTGTTTTCATCAGCAATATATGCCTGTTGCTGTTCTGGAGCAAGAATATTTTGCATTCTGTGTTCCTCAGAAATTGGCAAAAAAATCCTTGTTCTGCGGTGTAAATTGCATTGGAGATTGTCCTGAATTGAAATGCCTTTTGTAAATCGTAGGGTAAAACTGCTGCAATCGTGCTGTTCTGCCACTAGGTGGCGCTGGTGCTAGATTGATCTGTTGCGGTGGATCGAAGCTTCGCTCCAAGCGGGATGGAGTGGGAATTTCCGCAGTCACGGTCGAAACTGCCTGGTGTTTTTGGAAAAAATCCTCTGCTTTGGCTGCTGTTGTGTCTGCAAACAGCTTTGGGTCAGCTTTGGGTTCGCTGTTTCAGGCGAACACTGGGAATTTGTGCCACTGCTTCAGCGCTGATGGGAGGGGACAGGTGAGGCACTGCTTGCTGTGAGAGGGAGGTGACCAGAGGAAAACCTCCACCCCGTTCCTGCCCTGTTCCCGCCCCTCCTGGCCCTGTGCCAGCATCCGCTGCCACCAAAGCAGCGTCTGCTGCGAACCCCACAGGTCTCTGCACGGCGCGATCCCGCTCCGCTTCCTTTGAGCCAACCCTCGCCTCACGGAGCTCGGGTTGGAACCTCCCCTCCTTCGTTGCTGCCCCCGTGCTTGCTCTGCCAGCCCCATCTTTGCTGCCTCCCTGCGCAGCCGCTCCCACCTCCACTGCCGCTGCACCCTCTGCCGCCTTCTCTGTGACGCAGGGGGAAGAGGGTGGTACGGAGTTCCCATGCAGCGGCTCCGGACCCAGCCCTGTTGGATGGAGGTGGTCGAGGGGCACCAGTGATGCAAATCTAGGGATTGTGCGTCTCGGGGTAGACTGAGGTGTCTGTGACTGCCTCTGAGGTGGAGATTGGAGAGGGGAGGAAGGCGGTGTGGGAAGGCCCGTTCCGCTCGGCTCCGTTCTCCGCAGCCCCCCCCCCACCCTCCTCCTCCCGGCCCGGGGCGCTTGCGCAGGCACAGTAGGACAAGCCTCGAAGAATGCTATGTCCCATTGCTCTTGATGTGGAGGGTGTATTAGTAATTTCAATTTCCTAGGATTTGGAAGTGGGGATTTTTCTAAGTGTGTTTGAGTTCCTTGGTGATTGGTTGTGGCAATCCCCCCTGCTTCTGCCAGGATAAAATCTTCCTTAACAGTGCAGTGGGAGTGGTCATGTGACCTGGATCAGCGCCAGAAGGTGGAAGGGCTGCTGCACCCCCCCCCCGTTTCTTGCAGCAACTGAAAGTTTCCTGCTGTCCTCTTGATCCGCGGTTCAAAGCTCCACAACTCGTAAAGTAGGTACGTATTTTATTCAGCCCTGGACGCCGGGGGAGAGCATCTTCCCAAATTCTGCGTACCTCTTAAAATTTTCACCCTTCTATTTATCTACAAAAATCATGCATATTCTATATCGTTTATACATATTGATTACCTGTCCCCGCCCGCTCTCCGCTTCGTATGTAAATCAGTTGCGGCTGCGTAGTTTAGTCCTTTTAATGAGTCAGTGGTCCCCGAATTGGGTCGGAGGGTTGGCAAGTATGAAGGAACTAACGTCTTCCTCCTTGTGAGCTTCTGAACCAGCAGACCTGCACATGCGTGTTCTCTCTTTACCAAGATGTTCTCTCTAATTTTGCAAAGGGCCGCCTCTTATTTTTACAAGCTCAGCAACTTTTAATGGGCACCAGGTGTCCTTGGAAGGGCCCCCTTATCTCTCTCCTTTAGTCCTTGGAGAGCGAGGTAATTCGTTCTACATGTTCATGTATACTACCTCAGCTATTCTAAAATTCACTTTAAGCCTTGAATCGCCTGTTTAACTCTGGGATATTACCTCAAGTAATACTCGACCTGCAGATAATAGCTTGAATGCCCCCTTATCTTTGAGGGTGGCACGATGATGTAATTGTCTGTTTACATCCTGCCATAAATCTGGCTCAAATAAATCCTGAGTCTCGACATCTGGGTATGAATTAGGAACCCAGAGTAAAAAGGACTCCAACTCCTGTCTGGAAACAGCAACCAGATGGGCCGATGCTAGATTTTTCAGAGCAGAAAAAATGTCTAACTGTGATTGTGGAAGGGATCCCCCCATGTTCTTCTGTCTGACAGCTTACCCTGACCTACATAGGTCTGTGCTGCTTTCAGGTCTGTTGCGGTCCATTCTGTTCGCTGGCTGGCAGATCATGGTAGACAATTTCCCAAGCCCTAGGTCATCATCTCAGTTCATCTCAGATTCCTAAGTTCAGCAGCTCCAGAAATTTTTCTGTGTTCCTGCTTGATTTTCAGAGAAAGAAGCCTGGTACTTTGCTTTGCAGAGTCTTCTGGCGTTCGGAGTTCGGAGTTGGCTGCCTTTTGGGAGCCCCTGATTAGAGGTGATCTTTTTCCTCCAAAAGTCCTGTACCAGGGTTAAGAAGATAAACAAGATTCGCAGCTTTGGTCTTCAGAGTCGTTTATTCTGTTTCTTATCTCAAGTTCTGCACACTGCCAAAACCTGGCTTAATGCACTGAGAAACACAGCTAAAGCCCGTCCCAGACAGAAGAGTCCAAGGTTTTCAAAGGTTTCTAGTCCAATTATCTCTTAGAACATACTATGTTTACAGTTTTGTGCTAATAATCACTACCTATTCTAAACATGCAATTTCTGTGTCAAACCCATTCTACCAATGTCTCTGTGCCACCATCACAGCAGAAAATGGAGCAGAAGAAGAAGAAGAACATGAGACACGGTCCAATATTCTCCATCTTGCTCTTATCTATCTCCATACTAAAACCCCAAAGCTACAGATTTCCACCCTGTGATAAACTAAACTACCATTTATTTCAAACCTTTGTTGCTTTCAACTCATCTCTAAGTGTTGGAAGTTTTTCCCATGGACTAAGGTCAAAGGCAGTGCTTTTGCTGGGGTCCCAGCCAGAGTCTCAGACCGCCCAGGGCGGCACAAGGGACTTGCCATGTGCCCTGGACTCCAACAAGAAGAAGGCTATGTGTAAGGTTATGTTCATGTCATGTTTGACGCTGGCCAGACTCCAGGCACCCACAAAAGCCGCTCACTCACCCTCCCCTGCCACAGTTGGGCAGAGGAGGGAAAAATTTAATGAAGGCTTCATGAGTTGAGATAAGGACTGGGAGAAAACACTCCCAAGGGCAAAACAGGCTCAACTTAGAGGTACAGAGTGAATTTATTACTAACAGAGTCAGAGGAGGATAAGCCCTTAAAACACCTTTTTCCCCCAACCCCTCCCTCCTTCCCACCAACAGAGAGACAGGGTATGGGGGTGTCTTGGTTTGGAAAGACAGATATCTGCCAGAGAAAGCTGAAGCCTCCCCTAGAATAGAAAATGTAAACCCCTCACCCCCCGCCAAATTAGAATTTTGCAATTAAGGGCTTTCAGGCAAAGATTTGGGAATAGGAATAACAGTTCTTTACTAGGAATATTAACAGTACAAATGTAGTAGAAAACAAAACCACCCAACCCAACAAGCAAACAAATAAACAAGCACTTCTGGAAAACCCTGACAGGGTCAGAGCTACAACCTGACACCCTGTTGGTCAGGGTGTTGGAAGCAGTTCAAAAGTGAGTCCTCCTGGAGTGGCAGATGTGGTTCTGTTGGAGTAGAGATGATCCTGTAGCCAAAAAGGGTCCAGGGGTGGTGAGAAGGGGTCTGGTGATGGTGAGAAGGGGTCTGGTGATGGTGAGATGGGGTCTGGTGATGGTGAGATGAGGTCCGGTCTCCCTCCCAGGAATCGGGGTGAAGCAAGAGAGCTCCTGTTCCCCCAGTCTCAGTTTTTTCCAGGCAGGAATCGTTGACTCCCCCCACTGGGTGGGGCATCTCACAATAGGATTATGGAATGCAGATGCACCACTCTGGGGAAGGTATAGTCCGGGGAGGTGTTAATGGCCCATTATCAGAAGGCACCCGCCCCTCCCCCCCCTCCTTCCAGAGTTACAAGAGATAAAGAAGAAAAAAAAAAACCCAAACATCTCCCCAACTGGTTTCAGCAGCTGAAATAGAATACACATTTTTGGTTCCATAACCCAAGACATTATCCACCCCTTATTCTATTATCATCTGCATCATACCTAAATCAATGAACTACTATGCAGAATGAACCCTTACACTCAGTTCTTACTTAGGATTAGGTTTTCCTGTGGTACACAACTGGTTTTTCCATCTTTCTGCATCACCCACCAAGTGTAACCAGGTCCTTGAGCAAGAACAATCCCACAGATGGGTTCGCCTTTGCCTGAGGTGGGGTTAATCTAAACAGTCTTTCCTAAAATACTTCTCATGTGCACCACAGGGACTTTATCTCCATCCACTGTGTGC